>CABEEJ010005741.1:0-17998 GCA_901482245.1 Timema douglasi | reverse complement strand
CCCCCATTCCACTTTAAATAAATAAATAAAAATCCATTAGGTAAAGCCCACCTCCAACGCACTCGAAAGGGGATAGACCTCAGGTACCATAGTACGGCATGCCACTATTGAACTAGCCCTGAAAGTGTTTTATTTATATAACAACATATTTCAATATGCTTAACTCTATATTAATTTCATCTACCTTTTGAATGGGAACTTTATACCAAAATTGACTACCTGAATTATATTGTAAATAATAGTAACAAAGATTCAGAAAAAGCTAGAGGTTATAGTAAAAGTGTTTGTACAGTCATTTTTAGTAGAGCCTGTTTCTGATATAAACAAATAATAAGTGGTTCGAAACTCAGTACGGACTTTATCACTCCATTGTTTAAAAATAGAGATATTTACTCAAAGCTTGTATTATATATAAAACGAAATCATATACACTAGAAAACAAAAGTTTATATATATATATTAGACTGCCTGGTGGGTAATGTGACACTGCAGCCGCGCCTAGACTGCCTGGTGGGTAATACGGCACTGCGGCCGTACCTAGACTGCCTGGTGGGTAATATGGCACTGCGGCCGTGCCTAGACTGCCTGGTGGGTAATAAGGCACTGCGGCCGTACCTAGACAGCCTGGGGGGGAGCTGAATTGTATCCATTCTGAATGGTAGCCATTCAGAAATTTCTTAAACAAGCACCACAAATAAAAAGTCTGATTTGTATCCATTATCATAATACCCACAAAATCCTGAATTGTATCCATTCTGAATGGTAGCCATTCAGACAGTTTTCAAATAAACGACTTTAACAAAAATCCTGATTTGTATCCACTGTAACTATTTGCAATATATCCACAAAATCCTGAATTGTATCCATTATGAATGGTAGCCATTCAGACATTTTCTTAAACACGCATTGATAATAAAAAGTCTGATTTGTATCCATTTTCTTAATGTCCACAAAATCCTGAATTGTATCCATTCTGAATGGTGGCTATTCAGACATTTTCTTAAACACGCATTACAAATAAAAATTATGAATTGTATCCTCTAGAAATATTTGCATTATACCCACAGAATCCTGAATTGTATCCATTCAATTGCGGTACCACTTGTCTGATAGATAGCAGCAGAAGAAACTCGCTTTAACTCATTCCATATTTACTAGAGAGCAGCACTTATTCTTAACTCATTTTGTGTTTACTATAGATAGAGAGCAGCACTATCACTATTTTAATATATATATAAAGAGAAATGCTTATTGGTGTTTCTTTTAAAAAAATAATAAAAGGGTACTTTACAAATCATTGGAGTTTATTTATTCAAATTGTCTGGTTTTCTTAAACAACAACATTTCAAACTGCTTTATTTATGCTGTGAGAAATGAAGACGTAGGGTTATATTATTTTAACAATCTGTGTTTAAAGGTGGGAAATTGAACATTTAATTTAATGTTGGGTGCCAACAAATATTGTGTTCCTGGCTGTGAAGATAATACATCTCGTTATCGGTTTCTCGTATATTCACTGAAAGTAATTTTATTGTTTCTTGTCGAATGGATGAGTACAAGAGGCTGAAGGTTCTTTGACTACTTTACGTTTACATACACGGTAAGACTTCCTAGTAAATTTCTAAGTTTTAAGATTTACATTACCGGTACCGACATTAACTCGGGGGAGGGGGGTTATACACATTAATCCTATAAGAAAAATATGTAAGCCATTAACATACAATTTTTGATTAAGTTTATGAATAATTAATCAAAATGTTTATGTTGCAATTGATAACTTTTCTCTAAATGTATTGATATATCTAAAATTGTATTGTAATTTAATTTTCATAGACTTGTTAGTTGGCTGATTAGTTTATATATAAACAATTAATAAGGTTATATTTATCAAATAACTTTATCAGATTCACTTCACTGGGCCTCTTTGTTACTGATACTACTTTTTATCAAAATATACAGATAAGTTATATATTCACAATTAAAAAACTATTCTGTTAAAGATCCCAAAACAAAGCTTTCATGATATTTCAATCCAACATATTATTATTATTATTATTATTATTCAAATTTATGTGAGTTGTGTGGAATATACCTATTTGAACTAAGATTGTCCTAGATGTTCTATTTTTAAATGTTTAGTAAATTTATCTAATCCTGATGAATATTAACTGATGCATATCTATTCTTAAGTAAATAAATTGCACAAACAACTAATTATTATTATTATAACCTCAGATTTTTAGCCCCATATAATAATTTAAAAATCATGGATGAGGTATGCCTTTTTCAGGAATTATTTTTCCAGTATACATGAATTGCAGAATAACACGGGTGCACACAAACTGCGGAACCACTCATTCAAGCTTACACGAACTGCGGAGTAAAAATTATATTCATAATGACTTTGTTCAAAATGGAAAATGAACTCCCATTTATTTATTTATTATTATAGATATTATATTTTATAAAACATATTAATATCACAAGTTTTTAGGTTAGGTTAGACTATAAAAACTTCAAAATCAGTCACAAACAACTCTGAATGGCTCCGGCTGACAGATGTACTTTATTCTGCAATTCGAGTGCGCTCCTTTTTTCAATGTAAAAGTCAGTACATTTCCTTTCATACCTCATCCAAGGATGACTATGTGAGATTAAACAGTTTTATTTCAGTTTATAATCTNCTATGCGAGATTAAACAATTTTATATCAGTTTATAATCTAAATTAAAGTTATATTTAGTTTCAATATTATGTGAATTATTTATTTTCATGTTTTTTAAGCCTATCTATCAGTTTTAAAATAAATTCAATTTTAAATTTGTATTTCTTTTTACCATGTGCCGACAAGGAATGACTTTATAAGCTTTAATCATTCTTTGTCACCAAATTTTCTTTCGTTCATTAGAGAAGTCAAATAGTCCAGTCATCAATTATGAGACATGGTGAAGTTTAAAAACCAATCTAAATAAGCTTATCATAGGTTTGGTCTATCCTGACCTTACGTACTGCATTACTCGAAGCGAGATAAATAGGGAATTCCTAAGTACCGAAAAGTAGCCTAATATTATCAACGGGGACGTCTTTCTCTCCCTGGCTGACAATGCATCAGTTTGCTAGGGCAGACACTGTCGGGTGTGCTCCTCGAATTGTATTTGTAGGACGATACAAACAAGTATTTATGGTATCTAAATTGTATGGAAAGCAAAGAGCATCAAATAAATAGGCAAATGAGAACAAATTAGTGTAAGTTTTGTTATTGTGTTAAACAATATTCTTTATAAGAAGAGTGAGTAGTGGATAAAGTGAGAAGTTATGAAAGTTTAAATACAATACATAGAATTAAGTAGGCTACATTGTAAAGTGGCTCCCAAAACGTGGGGGAGTACTCATGAAAAGGTCTGGTAAGTAGATAGTAGTATTGCGAACATTATAAAGAGGCTTTTGGCATGGGGCCAATTTGAGTGTGAAAATGTACGCGTATATATTTTATTATAAAACAATAATGGAAGTAGTATGCACAAAGGGCAGGATTTTTTTAATATTATAAGAAATTTAATATTCTTTACCATTCATAGACACAAAGTAGGCAAATTTCCAATTATGGCAAAATTAATATTTTAAATAGTACCGATAGTTTGAAAAATAATATTTAAGGATCCCGAAATTTCATGAAAAATGTGTTGACGCCTGAAAGGTTAGGTTTTGTTCAGGTGGGTTCGTTTATAATATTATAAAACTATAACTATTGCTTATTAAATACTTTGGTGGCATGTTGTGACATTCTTTGAATATTCATGTTATAAATAATGTTCATCTGTGATCGATGAGTTATTTGTTGATTTTTTTAAAAATCATATAGGCCTCCCTAATTTAAAGTATTCATTTTGTTATCAATGGAGATTTGTTTGGTTTAGGTATGTAGAGAGGACCAAAAATATAATACAACTTTATACGATGACAAAGAAAAACAAGGAATCCCGCTCTCGTTTTACTGGTACATGATCATTTTAAACCATAGTCTAAAGAATTCCCTTCAAATCACAAGATGAATTTTATTATTTAACAGTTAGAAGCAAAGATTTTTATTTTTTTACATTTCCCTCCCTCTCATTTAACTTTAGCTGGATAAATGGTTAGGCATTTCTACTTATAGTGGGCATAATGATAAAGGGCTATAGATAAAAATCATATTGTCTGGATATGTAGCTGTTGAGGAGTGGTAAATATAAACACTTACGGGGTTTTTCAATCAAACTTAACAAAACTAGTACATAAAATGTAGGCCTGTGTTCAAGTTGAATATGATAACCTATAATTTCAACTTCAACACCAACCCAGATAGACCTACATTATAAACTGATGAAATTATCTGTAGATAATAGGATATGAAAATTTAAAACAAATCTATAAAGATTAAAAGCATATGCTTAGAGTAAATGATAGTTTTCTGTGAGCAAATAATATGGCGTCATTAATGTATCTACTGCTGTCAATTGTCATAAAAATACTATTTAAATACAGAATTGCTAACAAGATGATAGTAGGTTTATATATATAAAATAATAACCGATGTAGTCTGTAATGTTTTAAAAAATAAGTTGGAAAATCCGTGTTTAGATTTTTAGTATTAAGACAATAATAATTAAAAAGATCATATTTTTTATATTTAATATAGATATAGTGCTGCTCTATAGTTACCTCGGAATGAATTAAGGATAAGTGCTGCTCTCTAGTAAACATGGAATGAGTTAAGGCGAGTTTCTTCTGCTGCCATCTATCAGAAAAGTGGTACCGCAATTGAATGGATACAATTCAGGATTCTGTGGGTATAATGCAAGTATTTCTAGTGGATACAATTCAGACTTTTTATTTGTAATGCATGTTTAATAAAATGTCTGAATGGCTACCATTCAGAATGGATACAATTCAGGATTTTATGGACATTATGAAAATAGATACAAATCAAACTTTTAATTCGCAATGCGTGTTTAAGAAAATGTCTGAATGGCTACCATTCAGAATGGATACAATTCAGGATTTTGTGGATATAATGCAAATAATTACAGTGGATACAAATCAGGATTTATGTTAGAGTGGTTTATTTGAAAACTGTCTGAATGAATACCATTCAGAATGGATACAATTCAAGATTATGTGGGTATTATGATAATGGATACAAATCAGACTTTTTATTTGTGGTGCTTGTTTAAGAAATGTCTGAATGGATACCATTCAGAATTGATACAATTCAGTCGCCTCCAGCCTGGTGGGTGTTGTGGCACTGCGGCCGTACCTAGACTGCCTGGTGGGTAATGTGGCACTGCGGCCGTACCTAGACTGCCTGGTGGGTAATACAGCACTGCGGCTGTACCTAGACTGCCTGGTGGGTAATGTGGCACAGCGGCCGTGCCTGGACTGCCTGGTGGGTAATGTGGCACAGCGGCCGTGCCTACACAGCCTGGTGGGTAGTACGGAACTGCGGCCGTACCTTGTCCTCACAATAGCTCAGCTAACAGTAACATCGGACACAGGCTTGTATAACATGTTTCTTTAAAACTACCTTTTCCTAAATGGCAAGACTGTTGTGGTTTTGCTTAAACATAAAGTAGTGCAGAACTTATATTGCACATAAGGTAATGTTCTTCTACTTCAAAATTCAACAGTTATATTAAACAAAATGCCAATTACATGTTCATATTCCCCCAACTTCTCCGTGTACTTGTTTATTCCCGGGCGCGGTAGTGTTAGTCCAGTTATTTGGTACAACAGTAACAGTGCACCTACTTTGTAGACCCCATTCCTCTCCGTGAGCGTGTCGAAGATGGAGTACATGGCGTTGAGCATAGACACCACCTCCATGGGGGTGATCCTACTGCAGATCTCCGTGAAGGTCACAACATCGGAGAACAAGATGGACACGCTGTTGAACATCTGTAACAAGCATACACTCCAGGGTGTCAGAACAGTGGCGTGTCGCCAGGGTAAGCACAGCTTGTCCACTGGACACTTACCTACACTTGACGAATCACACATAGGATCTGCTAGAGACATACCCCACATTCGAGTGTATTTCCGTTGGTACTTTGCCCGTGAGTGTTTAACTTGATAAATATAATAATAATAATAATTATTATTATTAGCACCACGTCTTACTACCCATTCGGGTTATACGCACTTACGCTAATGTGTAATGGTAGGGTGATTGTGAGATGAAATGGAGGACCTACAGTTTAACGTGGAATCCGAACAACGGTGGAGACCTGGCATTCCCCACATTCACAAGATGTCTTGTCAGAGGTGAAGGAAGGGTTTGGTAATCAGATAAATCTTCGCCGGGACCGAGGATTGAACCCCGGCCGCCAGCACAGAAGTCTGACACCTTACCCCTAGACCGTCAGGTCACCCGATATATATAACGATTCACAGTTACGGTCAACTGACTCTGCTGCTTACCCTGACAACACGACACGACACGACACGACACGACACGACACGACACGACACTTGGGGGGTACAACTGTTTCTGAAACTATATGGGTGTTTGGGTAAATCTGAGAAGAATTGGGGATCTGTGTTCTCTCTCTCACCAGGGTTTTGAAAATCGGGTGTCTCAATAAGTTATTTTAAAAATGTTGTCTCCTTAAATAGAGGCATTAATCCAGAGTTTAAATAAAGTATATTACAAATTATACTAAGCAGGCCTATCCTTCCACACAAGAATGTGAACAAAGATATAGCTTTGATAAAATACTTCGCCTTAAGTGTATTTCTAAAATAAACTTTACCGCACAATTTTATCAAGTGTACCTTATAGTTATTGTAAGCTAAGGATAGTGATTCAATGATTTCAAGGTCACTACAGTTCACGAATTATTATAAGCTATGGATAGTGATTCAACTATTTCAAGTCACTACAGTTCACGAGTTATTAGGTGTCAAACTTGATGTTCTATGATTTTCGCTTACCATTGTTTAATGTAGATATCTAATGTATGGAGCTGAAATTTATTATAACCATCATGGGCTTACGGTGGTGAGAGGGGGTTCAGGGGGGTTGAACCCCCCTAAATAAAGACAACAGTGACGATATATAGTCTATATAAATATAATTGTGTATAGTCTGTTCTCCAGATAGATTCCTAATGCGAATCTAATATATACACAGTAGCTCCTGGATCTCTTTATGGTGTGTTTCTTTATATCTGTGTTCTTGCCGAGCGTCAATGCCAATATCCACTGGTTTTAATTTGATTGAGAGGGAGAATTATTCAATTAATGTGTGCGTAAGTATACATGGCGAGATCCTACCTGATACTGAAGATCCGGTGATGTAACCCAAGTAGGCCTACCTGGGGTTGTGATGGGATGATCTTGGTGCTTCGGATAAGACGCACATTTATACCAGTTAGGACGAGGAAGGGTTTATTTAAATTAGCGAAAGAGAGCGCAAAACACTAATAAAAACTTAAGAGCTGAGCCGCGGTGGTGACGCACGTCCACCTCTGAGAAAAACACTTTGCGAACTAAAAAAGGAAACGCGCGTAAAAATACGAGAGAACAATTGTACCACCCTTACAAAACATAATTAATGAAAGAAAAGGCTGGTAAACAGAAAAATGTGATAATTACATAAATTAATAATGAATGAATAAGAAATATTTAATTAAGTAAACAATAATGAAATTGATACTAAAATAATAAAATATAAAGAAATAAATACTAAATATCCACATTCCTTACTAGTCGCTCTCAAGCCACTCAAGATCAACCAACTTTACAAGCACATCCTGTTGTGCTTGCCGGACGTGCACAGTGCTGTCTAGACAATGTTGTAATTAGTGTCATTTATTTTTTTCACTGTACCCGCCTCGGTGGTGCAGTTGGCTAAAGCGCGAGTCGTGTTGAAGCTCGACCGACGAGGACGAGGGAGATCGAGGTTAGAATCTCGGTCGGGTGAATTGGGGGTGGTTTTTCCTAAATGGTTTTCCACTCTCCCTCCACGCAAATACGGGTTCACTTCCTCTAATTCATCCTTCCCAAATCCCAATCCATTAGAGTAATTAGTACTTAAAGCGTATAACCCGAACGGGTAGTAAGACGTGGTGCTAAATATATATTATATTATATTTTTTCGCTGTAGTCACTACGTAATCTACTATCACGTGGTGGGTCGCAAACTTAGCTTTTGGATTTTATCAAGAAAACGCACAAATGGGATGAACACAGTTGCTGTCCTCTAAGAGTGCGAGTGAGAATAAACAGAGTGGATCCAGTTTTGAAAACTTAACCCCAACACGCTCAACTACGTCCTCAGCTAAACAAGATACCACAGATTCTATCTTGGACCAAAGTGAGGCTAATAAGACTCCCATCCAGGCAAGCCCTTACCTGTGTCTTATTATTATTTAGATACTGGCAGATACATTCGTGTTAATGTCAGTGAGAACGATAAAATACTGGTCTTGAAATCAGCATGGACTGCAGGTTTGTCATATACATTTCCTATAACTGACCAATTAAATTTGTCTTTTCAAAGAAATTGGCTTCATATATATAAGTGGTAAGAATACTCATAGCATGGAAATGGTGTGTCATATACATTTCCTATAACTGACCAATTAAATCTGTCTTTTCAAAGAAACTGGCTTCATAAATATAAGTGGTTAGCATACTCAGAGCATGGAAATGGACCTGTCTGTAAGGTATGTGTTTTATTTGGCAAGGATATGGGAAAAGGTGAACATCAAACACATGAGGCGTTAGTTATTAAAGGGTTCAATGCGTCTAAAAATGATTTGAAAATTTTTATTGTTCACTAGTTAACGGACTATCATTAAATATGTGCTATATTTGCTGAAAATTTCATAAATATTGCAGATGGGGAAGAATGCATGCATTGCTGACAAGTAGATATGGAACGTTCTAGACAAGCAGCACATAACCGGGAAAAATTGCAATCAATTATAAATAATGTTATTTTCTGTTGGAGACAAGAATATATAGCTATGTGGGGAAGAAGAGAGTCTGGTGTGATTAAGGTCGAAGGTCAATATAATAACGAAGGTGAATTTCAGAGCCCTCCTTAGAATTAGGGTAGAAGCTGGTGACACAACTCTAAAAAGAACACCTTCAGAATTCATCAACGGTTTAAAAATACACAAGTCCTCGTATTCAAAATGAGCTACTTCATATTTGTGGTAAAATCGTTAAAACAAAAATTGTAAAAAGTGGAAGCAAAACAAAGTGTTTCTATTGTGCTTGCTGATGAAACCATCGATGTTACCAATATAGAACAAATGAGGTTCTGTTTAAGATAAATAACCAGGTTGATGAAGAAATCGAAAAGTTTCAAGAGGTTTTTCTTGTATTCGTACCAGTTACATACATAACAGGTGTAGGTCTTGCTATTACCAATATCGAAACTTTGAAACCAAATGGAGTTACCATTCAGAAAATGGTAGGCCACAGCTATGATGGGGCTGCAGCTATGATGTATAGTTATTGCAAGCTATGGATGGTGATTCAACGATTTCAAGTCACTACAGTTCACGAATTATTAGGGGTCAAACTTGATATTTCATGATTTTCACTTACCATTGTTTAATGTAGATATCTAATGTATGGAACAGAAATTTATTATAACCAGCATGGGTTTACGGTGGTGGGAGGGGGTTCAGGGGGGTTGAACCCCCCCTAAATAGTAGTAATATTTGCGTAGTTAAAGAATGTGTTAAAGCTCTATGGCTCTTTATGTTAAATGCAGTGCCCATTGGTCAAACCTTGTACTTTCTGACTCATCAAGAATCGTGTCAGTCAGAAATTGCATTGGAACATTACATTCAGTGGAAAAAATGTTCTTAGAGTCACAACAACGAAATTCTGTGTTGAAAGACTGCACCTACTTCAAAACGAACATCTCTTCTTTCTCTGAGTGAAACCATATGTGGCAATTATGAGATTCGAATAAGTGTATAAGTCAGTCTTCAAGAAAACAAGAAATTTCAAATTGTGCCCATCATTTATCACTTATTAGATTGCATAACTGCAAGGCCTCATTCTAATCGAAAATATATTATCTTTTACACTGCAGCTGTCAAAGATACTTCAGAAAGTATAATATGATATTACGAAGCCTGCCTTCATGTTTATACAATTTTGGAAGTTTTAGACCTGCAACGCAGTAATTGTGAAGAAGAATTTATGACAATGTGTGAAACAGCATTAATACTGGCATCAAATGTTGGCGGCACTATCGTAATGCTCAGATCGACTGTGCATCAGGTTCATAGAGAAAATGTTCCATCGTCAGGTCCAGAGGAATACTACAGGAGGGCCAAATTTATACCATTTTAAAGAGTATATTAGAGCAATTAAAGAAAGGCTTCCGAAACCACAATAAGCTTATTTCAAACATCCAAAAAGTGATCCCTAAGCATCTTGCAGATGATGAAAGTGACCAAAACTTGCAAGTGAGTGCAGATTTCTACAGCTAATATTTTCCACATACTGATATATTCTTCGCAGAATTTCAATTATTGAAGAAGTGGAGCAGTGTAAATCTAAAAGATTGACCAAGCACACTACAATAGAAGAATTTTTCAATGTTGTGAAACATTCGATCCAAATGTGAGGATACTTCTTCTGATACTGGCGACTCTTCCCATCTTTATTGCTTCATCTGAAAGTTAGTTTTAAATATTGAAAAGATTGAGAAGCTATCTGCAGAACACCATGGCATAAGATCGCCTTATCAGCCTTGCCCTTCTTAGTGTTACACATGCCTTATAGAAAAATATTAAATAAACATATATATAAACATATATACTTGGCATTACAAATATATATGTGTATGAGTGTGTGTGTGATATCAAGCCAGAACTTTAAGTGTTTAGTATGTATGTTGTTTTAATTAACATATTAATAGTTTTTCCGGTAAAATTGTGTTCCCGAAATAATTTTCACCGTACGCCCATGATAAACAGACATGTATATGAGGTGAATAGAATGAAATGGGCTCGCCCGAATTGCGCCAATTCTCTTAGCTCGGACCCGAATTGCGCCAAGAGCTTAAAAGTGCCCCCCCAGACCGGACCCGAATTGCGCCAATACCCCCCTTCCCAAGACAGGACCCGAATTGCGCCAACTGTGAATATAAGCAAATATTAATACTATGTCTGGCGGTAAGAAGGACACAAGTCAAAAAATATAATTTAGTTAACTATATTTGCTCGAAATCAATCACAATGTATAAAGGTTGAAGGTGATGTTGTCTCTTCTCGCACTCCTCCTTTAGGATTCTCATAGCGTCAATGTAGCAAAAAGCTTAATAAAATGTTTCGGTGCGTATTCAAAGGTTCCATCCATTCACCCAATTTCATTCTGGCACAAATACTCAAGATTCGAGTGACAAGAAAATATCACGATCTCCTCCTTTTTTTCGTTTCTCAACAAAAAGTTTTCGTCTTGAATAGTTTTTATTTCAATTGAATCTATGGCAAATTGAATTTCTTCGGAAAATTTAGGCAACTTTGGCAGTGTTTTTAGTTTAGTGTGGTTGATGTTATTCCTGATACATTTATTGTCCTTGCGGGTCAATGTTTATATAGTTTTTTTCTGTGTCTGTACCTTTGTGTGGATTAACTTTGAAGGCCTTACTTCAATCTCTTCAGCTTTCCTCTTAACTGCGTTGCTAATGGATCTTCTGTTCAACTCTTGATCTAGTAGTGGTTCGTGGTTGTGTTCATTTTCAGTCCGCGAGAAAATATTTCCACCATCAAGAGTAGATATTTTAGCCTTGCAGTCCTTTTAAGTGCATCTCCACCTCTCTTACCTCGTCAACTTTAATTGATTCACCTGTCGATACATATATTTATTATAGACAATCAGAACTTTCCCTTTTTCACTATAAATCCTTTCCATATCAATAATTCTCGCAAATATTATCACAGTTCACATAAAATCAGAAAAAAAAATTACACCGGGACAGTCACTGTTGTCGAGACAATTAATAAGTATTGGACAGACGGATGTCAATACTACTGTTACAAGTCTTGTTAGGGGCCCCTAGGGCGTTTTTACATTCCTTTACTAAGGGGAGAGATGGTTTGCGATGGTCTTTGTTTGTATCATCCCCCCCACCTCCCTCACCGACTACCTGAACTTGACTTGGCGCAATTCGGGTCCGGGATTAGTAAACAAATTTTAATCCCTTAATAACTGGCGCAATTCGGGTCTGCCCAATGAAATATATAATATTTATTACTTTATCTTTACAACTGGTACAAAAAAATTGGTAGGTTTGACCACCTATATATCATAGACTGTAGTGACTTGAAATCTTTGGATCAATATTTATAGCTTACATTAACTATACACTTGTTAAAATTGTGCAGTAAAATGTTGATTTTAGAAAGATTTTAGGTACAAGATAGGCTCTAATAGTGCTATCTTAAAATTCGAGTAAGTGCAAATAACATTTTGTATGTAATGTTTAGTATAAATCAAAATGTGTGAGAGTAGAATACAATATACGTTACTCCTGTACCCGTGTTCCTGCGCTATTCTGAAAACAGAATTAAGTAACCGTTCATACACTCCCCTAGAGAAATAACACAAATCGAGGGGTATAAGGTGTATCCTCATGTACTTGTAGGCTATGAGTGACACTAAAGCGGACAGTAGCAACTTTAAGGACCCACCTCGCAGGTGTCTATGGGACTCTCCCCAGTCCGCAGCCTGTCAGCCACTTGTTTGGGTATCATCTGGTACAGCAACTCATCCGTCCGTTTCATCTCCTCGTCCAACTTGCGCATGCTCTCTTCAAGTTTCTTGGATTTTTGTTGCTCCTGGTCCAGAGCCAGCTTCAGCTCCACCGATTGCTGCGTTCCGGCCAACATTAGGTCCCTGCACACATTCGGTTCATAAATAAATGAAACATGTCTCTACGACTTCTTGTGATATAAAAAAATGTGAAGAGTTCTTTAATAACAACACAATTCTTTATTATTATTATTATTATTATTATTATTATTATTAGCACCACGTCTTACTACCCGTTCGGGTTATACGCACTTACGCTAATGTGTAATGGTAGGGTGATTGTGAGATGAAATGGAGGACCTACAGTTTAACGTGGAATCCGAACCACGGTGGAGGCTTGGCATTCCCCACATTCACAAGATGTATTGTCAGAGGTGAAGGAAGGGTTTGGTAATCAGATAAATCTGTGCCGGCACCCAGGATTGAACCCCGGACCCCCAGCACAGAAGTCCGACACCTTACCCCTAGACCATCAGGTCACCAACAAAATTCTTTATGAGGGAGAATCTATTTTATCTTTAAATGTCAATAAGCCCCAACCCTAAAAAAAACAATAGACTGAAGAGAGGTTATATAAACTCAGCCAATCATGTATCGGTGTTGTTTTGTGACGTGACGCTTCGTTAATAAAGCGCTAAAGTTATCACCCTTATACCCAAATTAAAGTTAAAACAATACATTAATAACTTACAAACGTAATATGTTTAACAAACTATAGGAAATGTTTTTTTCGAAAATGCTGTTCTCCGGAGACACATCCATAGACCTTATTCATATCCTCTCTTGACATGAAGCAATATTTCGATCCTCCCGTACAACAAAGATCTTGAAGGGTAAAGGAATATTCCACACTGGTAGTAATACGGTCTAAAGCGTCAAACGGAAGTGCTAGTGACGTGGTGGTCAGGAGTTGAATCTTGTCAGAATGTATTGGAGGGTGGGTACCCATATGTGATTTATCATTGTGGATATACAGCCTCTATTATAACATAACGCCATCAGCCTCAGGACTTCCTGACTATATATCAAATTATGCGTTTAAAGTCAAGCGCATTAGCATATTATAGTAAGATAAACCCATTAAACTGTTTATTATAATAATAATAATAATAATAATAATATTTAGCACCGCTTCTTACTATCCGTTCGGGTTAT
Source organism: Timema douglasi (assembly GCA_901482245.1). Taxonomy (NCBI): domain Eukaryota; kingdom Metazoa; phylum Arthropoda; class Insecta; order Phasmatodea; family Timematidae; genus Timema; species Timema douglasi. Next base: position 4,022 of record CABEEJ010005741.1, on the reverse strand, counting down.
ACGCTCTAAGTACTAATTACTCTAATGGATTAGGAATTGGGAAGGTTGAATTAGAGGAAGTGAACCCGCATTTGCGTGGAGGGAGAGTTGAAAACCATTTAGGAAAAACCACCCCCAGTTCACCCGACCGAGATTCTAACCTCGATCTCCCCGTCCTCAGCGGTCAAGCTCATCACGACAAGCGCGTTAGCCAACTACGCCACCAAGGCGGGTCATTAAACTGTTAATGCTATACAGTGTATTAGATATGAGATGTATTGCCGCTATTTATATAATTTATAAAGTATATTTACCTGCTGAAGTCATGCATTGAGAGATCATTGATGTAGAGACCTGTAGTGATGAGAGAGTTGAGATCTGGCATCATTGGAGTACCAAGATACATCATCATCCGCCAATTGTCCATGTAAATCATTTGTCCTGGGCAAATCAACACGGCATTTAGTACATAGCCCTCAATGAGTCGTACCCAGGTGACAACTAGCCTGTCAAATTTCTTACAAATCTCAGGGTTTGCGTTAAAAACGTTTTTTGATTTTGTGCAAATCCACAGCGCAAAGCCTTTTTAATAGACATCGAAACAAATTGTTTTGTATTGGGAACCATACAATGGCAGCTCGTAGCTAAAATTAGTGAGGATACTGCTCCAGAAAATGTTTATCCTTTGTTTTTAAATTGTGTAAAAGGAAAAAAACATGTATAAAAAGAAAATTTATTCAGGAACTTAATAAAATCTTAACAAAAAAACAACACTCTTTTACTTACTTTAACTTAAATTATTACAGTTCAAGCTTGATCTATTCATTTAAAAATAAAATCCATTGTTCTTGTTTTAATTTGCGCAAAAAAGTTCAATAATTGTCTCCTTGATCTCTGGATGACAATTGAGGAAATTTTTCTCCATTGAAGGTACTGCAAGTGCATTTAGTCTTTCCAAATTCATAGTGCTTCTTAAAAAAGTTTTTCTTCTTTACAATGTTGAAAAGTAGCGCTCTGCCTCTGATGTAGTCATGAGAATTGTCAAGAGGATTTTTATCAGTTTCGTAATTTCACTAAAAATATCTAGATTATTTTCCAAGATAAATTTCAGCAGTTCAATTAATTTGCAATATTCATGAGTATCAGTCCTACGTTAGAATACTTTTAGTTCAGTTTCAAGTTTTTCTTTGTCAATCATGGGATAAGCTTCAGTGGTCAGTACTATCTCTATGTGTGATGTTCATTATTAAATCTAGTGAAACAATTCTTGATGAACAATTTAGCAGCAACTAAATGTTTAATGGAAGAATATATGTTAATTATATCAACAAATAGATAGTCACACACTTCCTTAGTTACAGTCACAGAACTTATTTCTTGGGAATGCAAGGCAATAGTTAAAGTTTTCTGTTAAAAAAAATTAATCATATTGAATATCTGGAAGCAGAATAATAATATAATTCTAATCTCATCTACACTTTATCACATTCAAGAATATAGTACACGGATTTTAAGCACAACACACACTGAGTAAAAAAAAACTTCCTTCCACCATAACGCCAGAGACGGCACTGCGATAGCAACAGTGCTCTCTCTACCTGGCAGTCATACCTTTCTCCAATCCCCTTTCAATTTGTGCGGATGCGTACAACAGTCAAACACTACTTCGCTGGCACTGTGAAGCGCACAGTTCCATACAAAGGTTTTTGTATATTTTTCATAAACTGGGAGATTGCTACTGAAATACTGACACTAAGCTTAAGGAATATGTATTGTACTACAAAAATAAAGAAAGAATTAAAGAAAAAGTCCTCATTATATTAAATGTTATCGATAATATCAAGTGGAAATAGGGGGTACTGCAGTTACACAGTGCCTATACACGAGCCACCACTGTAACCATATATTAATAGCATCCGCCATCCAAATATTGATCGAAAAAACGAAATTGTAATTTTATAACAGAAGAAAATTACGTTGAAAGAAATGGTTAGTTTATGAAATTTCGGCTTCCCCTTTAAATATTCTTGAAATGCAATTATGATGATCACTTTAGGAGGTATACTCCACACAAACTGTGGGGTTCATCCTTGTTTGATTCAGCCACTAAAATATTACAAAAATACCGTTTTTGAGATCATTAATTTGTCAGATTAGTTCAGTGGCGTATAAAGGACTTTCACGAGGGTTTTATTGAGGGTGTGGGGGGCCCACTATCCCGGGAGGAGGAAGGGGGAGGTTCTCCCTTGTAAAATTCTGGTGGTAGAATTCTTCAAGATTTGAGAGTAATTTAGAAATTAGTTAGAAAATTTAAAAGAATACTAGTTAATAGTATATTAGTGTTTTTAAATAAATTATTGTTAGTTAAATATATAAATACTATTAACAGTGATTGACAACTGATTAGTGAGATACTACGTGACCCGTAAGGAATTTGACATACATTTTAATGGTTTAATTTTCTAATTATTATTTTTAATACAAACCAACCAAAAAAATGTAGGGCCCCTCCCTCCCTCCATCCTCCACCTCTATATCTACCCCTGATTTAGTCTAGTTTAGTTTTTGTTTAGAAAATTATATAGGCCTACATACATTTTAATGAACAATAGAGAACACATGTAACGACAGTAAGATCATTAAACGTAAGATTGTTAGCGAATAAACAATGAGAAAATTAATGAATGAACTTATTATTATTATTATTATATTATTATTATTATTATTTAGCACCGCGTCTTACTAGCCGTTTGGGTTATACGCTTTAGTACTAATTACGCTAATGTACTAGGAATTAGGAAGGTTGAATTAGAGGAAGTGAACCCGCATTTGGGGGGAGGGAGAATGGAAAACCATAATGAATTAAATAAATTAGGATCAATTGGCAATAATTCAGTATTTATGGTATTTTTTATACCACATCTTACTACCCGTCTGGGTATTCCACTTTAATTACACCTATAGAGTAGGTATGAGTTGAGTAAGGTAGGATGATGAAGAAGGGTATTAAATTTTGGTAGCGGGAGTGTGTAAAACAACTTAGGAAAAAACAACCTCGGTAAACTTAGCCTTGATTCGAACCCCTACCTGCCCTTTAGCGGTAAACAAGTCTAGATTAGCTTGACAATCAATAGATCTAGGATGGTGTTTTCACTACCTCCTTCCATCCATGAATCTGTCTACGTGTTCAGGGTCGGATGATACAAGTGACTATTTATAAAGCAATCTAAGAGTGGTTTGGGGTTCTGAGACACTAGGAAACGAGCTGTAACAAATGTATCATCTGATAGCAATAAGAATATGAGTGATTTAGTTTTAAAATAGTTACGGAAAATATTAGTAGATATGATGTTTTTTACAGGGAAAATATTCAAAGATGTGGCGTGACATGTTGCCATGTAAATCACAGCTGGCCTAGGGCCAACACTATACAGACAATTCTTATGGCAACAGTTTCAATATACATTGATAGTAACGTACAGGGATAAATTGCTAGTCACAAACAGGGACACATTGATAGTAACATACAGGGATACATTGAGAGTAATATACAGGGATACATTGATAGTAACGTGCAGGGATACATTGATAATAACGTACAGGGATACAGTGCTAGTAACATACAGGGATACATTGAGAGTAGCATACAGGAATACATTAATAGTAACATACAGGGATACATTAAAAGTAACATACAGGGATACATTGATAGTAATATACAGGGATACATTGCTAGTCACATACAGGGCCACATTGATAGTAACATACAGGGATACATTGAGAGTAATATACAGGGATACATTGATAGTAACGTACAGGGATACATTGATAGTAACATACAGGGATACATTGCTAGTAACATACAGGGATACATTGCTAGTCACATAAAGGGCCACATTGATAGTAACATACAGGGATACATTGCTAGTAACATACAGGGATACATTGAGAGTAATATACAGGGATACATTGATAGTAACATACAGGGATACATTGATAGTAACGTACAGGGATACATTGATAGTAACATACAGGGATACATT
>CABEEJ010005740.1:19568-46710 GCA_901482245.1 Timema douglasi | reverse complement strand
ACAATCACCCTACCATTACACATTAGCGCAAGTGCGTATAACCCGAACGGGTAGTAAGACGCGGTGCTAATAATAATAATATAGTGTGACATGTGTTTGTGTGTGTATGTATGTATATATGCATACATGTATATATACACACAGACACACACATACAAACTATAATTTTAAAATTGACATAGTAATTTAAAATTTCGCACAGAAAAAAAAAAGAAAATTACAGAAGTAATTTTTAAATCCTTTATTTGACTGCAGAAACATCAAGCTAACTTTGATATGATTTTTTTTATTTTCTAAAATAAAAATATATATTAGTTTGGTCACAATTGAAAAACGTCTAGAGTAACTATTTAAAAAACTGTTGGAATTAAAATTGAACTTTTAATACATTATCTTAAAAATACCTTTCTCTCAAACGAATCTAGATTTACAAAGGATTGAAAACAGATAACTCTACCAAAATGAATGTTATTCATAGCTTCTGAAGTATGAAATACATTGACTCTGTGACAAACAAAACCCCTTATATATAAAATGTATATAAATATACATACCATATAGGTAAATAACTTAGGGGAGAGGATCCTAGACACTGCCTTGGTTGTCTCGTAGTATATTTTCCAGACTATTACAAAGATAAATAAGTGCATTTAAAGAGTATTTGAATGAAATATTTGTAAACCCATATATTTCAAAAAATATGTCTCAAGGCATGTTTAATATTTTGGAAAATGTCAAATTCGGTCAAATTAAAGCTGATGATAAACACGCATTGAAAATATACAGTAGGACTTCTGATAATACTTATAATTATACAGCACTAACATACGATTATAAAAAAAACTCTAGTGTCGGTTTAAAACGAGCCTAGGAGAAAGAAGCCACAAATATAATTATCGTCAAATCAGCTGTGAAGCATGAACTTTACTTTATTCCTTCTGTAAATCTTTTATATGAGCATTAATGGCTACGGGTATACGATTGTTCTTCCCAGAAGTAGAGGCGGATCACCTGAAGTACTGTGTTGGCGGCATGCTTCCAAGATCGTTTCAAATGAAAGCCTTTACGATTACACGGGAAACCATTGTTTGAGACGAATCACTAGAGTACTTACAAATAAACCTACTCCCCTGACTACTGATGCTGCACAAGAGAGAGAGAGAGCGACAAACGGTGAAAACATCTGTGTGTGTATGTGTGTATATATATGTATATACACACACACGCACACATACATATAGATACCCGATTCGATGGCCGCATGGTCTAAGGCAGAGATCGGCAAACTCTTTGAGCCATATGGGTTTTAAAAATGGTGAGTTAGTTTAGAAAATATACAGAGCAAAATGTTTATACTTTATAATTCTCATATATTAATTAGTTATTACTTATTAATCTATTTTTATTAAAACAATTATTGTATGTTTGCTAAATATTTTGCGAGCCATATAAATTAGTCAGCGGGCTTAAATGTTTTTCCAATCTTTCTCTATTTCTCTCCACTAAAATGTGGGTACACTTTCTATTTATTCAGCCTTACTCATCCCTAACACATTAGCGTAATTAGTACATTTGCATTTAATCAGAACTGGTAAGGAAGATGTGGCTCTAACACATGTGTGAGTATAATGTGTGGCCTATAAGTAGAGAAAAATATAATAGTTATTGTTAAATTTTTAAGATTTTCTAGTTATTATTTCTTTTCAATAGTAAATCTTTGACTTACGTAGCGAAATTAATTCGAAAGTGTCCACGCAAGTTGACGAATGTCGAATGGTACATCGATACGTTTGAATGCACTGTGAATACATATAGTCACACCACTTTTAGGTTTCTAAGACATATTCAAGGGTAACTGTTACACTTTGTTTACAATAACAACTACGTAGGTTCACTAACAAGACGCAACTTGCACTCACGGTAGAAACAAATATAATAGCAATGGTACTATCTGCTGTGTGCCATCTATAATGTTTAAAGTGCGCTTGATAGATTGCGTTGCTAGTCGCAAGCCGTCAAACAATCTCCCAGAATACGAATGGGAGACTGACCGACTTACAAATTTCGACTATAGTTAAGACTCTACGGCCTCGCCCGCACCGAGCGAACAAGTCCAGCATACATTGTTCGTTGGAATTACACCAAACAGTGTGATGTTCGCCGAACAATGTCCGGTGTTCAGTTGGTGTGGACACTTCGACAAACAAAACTAAAAGTTGTGGTGGGAGAAGGTGGCAGCCAATTCGTTCATTGGAGTTGTTCGCTCTATGAGCGAACTTTTCTTACGGTCAGCTGCAAACAACTGGGAAATAAGCCACGTGTATAGGATGTTTATTTGTATGTTTTTGTTGTCTGTTGTTCGGTAATTGTGTATTGTATTGAACTGTATTGAAACAAGTAGGCTTACAAAAGGAACTATGCCTATATGGTCTTTGCTTCAGATCGAGGTACTTCCGTAGTAGACATAAAACAGAAAATAGACATCATACCATTTCAATTAAGATCAATGCTGAGACTAAGTCAGGTATGGCTACTCATGAAAAGAAGGAGCCGTGGTGTGTGCTGCAATAGTTATGCTTTTTAAATGACAAAAACAGGCCGAGGATGACATTGTCAAGTAGTTCACACTGCATCTAACTCACAAGTGGTTGAGGGGGAATACGGTGATGATGATTATGATTATGATAGTATTAACCAACAAACAAACAAACGAATAATGATAACAACAGTGTGAATGATCAACATCAGTCTTGTTCTAGAATCCCAAAAACAATCCGCCCACCCCCCGAAAAATCTAAAAAAAAATAATCCAAAGCTGACGAAGCTTACAAAATTATGACAAAATGCTATAAAGCACGGGTGGCCAATTACATGGACTTTGGGAGCCACATTAGTTGAGGTAGGGTTGTGAAGACCGAGACTTTTTTTTAAATCATTGGGCTTATCTAAGAGATCAGTAATTCAAAGTCCCCATTCGACATTCTGGTAAAACAAGTAAACAAGCAGCTAGATGTCAAGTCCACCCGAAAGTTTTCTCCAATTATATCTCTGCCCAAGCATTTTCTGCCACCACACTAAGAGGACTAGGTTTTGTTATCGATAAATAAGCCACCGAAAAGCATGATAGCCGGCGCGACGCAACAATCCTTGCGTCTGTCGTCACACAATTACTACATCCACTAGATTCCGCGAGACAAATATGAGCGAACACAACTTTGTACGTCCGCGAACACTGGTAAACAGACAAGAATGTTTGACTTAAACTGTTCGGCGAGACTTTTAGGGTTGTTTGCTGTTTTATTTTGTTCGCCGAACATGTTTGTCACACTTGCACTTGTTTGCCTGGTGCGGACGTAGCTTGAGATGCAGAGGACGGCAAACAAAGCTCTCTCTCTCTCTCTCTCTCAGCCAGTAAATGTCGCCCACCTGTACGGGACATCACTATCTTAAATGCGCACCTATTAGTGCAGCTCCATGCGAACAAAACATTGCGTCTATAAGCAAACGTGTGTAAAGAAATACTCCGGTTATTCAGCGATTTATATCATGCCGCCAAAGAAGAACAGCATGAAACATAGGTCGTGAAAATACCTTTTATTTAAACTACGCTCATTTCCACTTACCTGTTATAGAATAAATACCCATTAATGTTTATTGTTCCCATTTTAATGTTTCCTAGTACGCTTCTTTTGTTCCAGTGAGAAACAGATTTGAATCGCCATAATCTCCAAAATGAGGTTTGAGAAGTAAAAAAAATAAAATAATGACTTTAAAAGTTAAAATTGCATCAATTAAGAGGCAATGCAAGATTTTATATATATAATTTATTTCATTTTTAGTTTTTACTTATTTACTTACTTACCTACCTACAATATAGCAGGTGACCTGGCGGTCTAGGGGGTAAGGTGTCAGACTTCTATGCTGGCAGCCGGGGCTCAATCCTCGGTCCCGGCACAGATTTATCTGATTACCAAACCCTTCCTTCACCTCTGACAAGACATCTTGTGAATGTGGGGAATGCCAGGCCTCCACCGTGGTTCGGATTCCACGTTAAACTGTAGGTCCTCCATTTCATCTCACAATCACCCTGCCATTACAAATTAGCGTAAGTGCGTATAACTCGAACGGGTAGTAAGACGCGGTGCTAATAATAATAATAATAATAATACAATATAGCATAAAGGACTCGAAAGTCAATTGCAGCACTCACAAAAGTACGCCACCTACCCCTATCTTTAGCTAGTTCTATCAGCGTGCATACTATGCCGTATAAAATTAGCTAGCTTTTTTGAAAAGTGGGTTGAAAAGGTGTTTTTTTTCTAACCCATGATTATAGTTTGAAATACTAAAAGTAAAATAGAAAGGAAGGAGTGGTTATAGTGTTACATAAACCCACGCCAAGTTTAATTGTGTGCTCGGTGAAAGAATTCATGGATTTTATAGCTTCATCAAAATTAATTAGTTTTAAGCTTCCATATAAACATAGTTGAAAATAATTTACGAATGCTTTAAGATTATTTTTTTAAATAAAAAGGCAGTCACTGTAAGTTATTGATAGAAACTGGCCTACAAAACTGACGCTGTCATTTAAGGCCAACTAAACGTAGTTATTCGACACGTAATCATCCCAACAAAGAAGCGTCACCGACACGACAAATGACACCTCCAACGTTGCAAAACCAGCTGTCGGAGTCTCCGTCTGTAGCACCCGCCTTGTTCCGCTCTCCTCCTTCTCCAAGTCACCCACACCTGGGGCTTCTGCCCCTCCGCCCTCAGCTTTCGCCTCTATAAAGGTCTCAGGTGCTTCATACACAACCGGATTATTTTTAAACTCCATCACTCCGCACCAGGACAGCGGCCCATATATAGACCCTAGTGTTACCGACCGTTGGCGGGGTTCTGTTCTGCTACTTACCATAAACCAGGGCGAGACACGGAGCATTTGAACTCCACTCATAAGTCCCAGGTGTTCGACTACACGCCAGGCAGTAAGATAACACCATAAGAATAATAGCAACAGTTATGTTTAAAATATGGAGAGCAGGTGACAGTCACAGCTAATATTACTAGAGGATAGCAAGGTACACTCTGCCCAAATGGCCTAAAATGTAAATACCTTCAAAATAAACGCTCCTTTATATTTTTGCACCTCGTCTTACCACAAACCTGGGATAGCCACATTTACTCACACCATTGGGCTGGGGATGAGAAAGGTCGAATGAAACTATTTGGTAAGAAAACAGCTTCAGTACATTCAGCCAGAATTCGAACCCTGACCTCACCATCTCTAGAAAACCAGAGTTTGACATTCAGTCTTAAGTTAAATTGGAAGGAAACCAAAACCCTCTGCACGAATACAATATTTAAAGCAGTATCTGAAATTGAACAGCCTCCTTTTCCATTTATTCGGTAACGGAGATGGTCCATTAAAATAAAATAACGTCGTCTATCACAATAAAGACAGATCATAACTTATACAAAACAGTTCTGCTTGACAAAATTTTACCAAGTAAACTTCTGGGACCCGTGCTTAGCTAAAATTGTGTGCATTGTTTTCAAGGAATCTGAAATATAGCTGACGTTGAACACACCTCTCCGGCGTTCGCCAAGCTATTTAGAGAGTTGTTTGGCTCGCGACAATGGCTAAGAAGAGCATATCCTTCCAGCACGCGCGCGACCTAAAAACAAATCAGCGCACGATGGCAGCCAAAATAATCATCCAACGAACCGGCTTACGGTATTTACGGTTATTAACACGGAGCAATCGTACATCTTGAACAAAATATATATAGATATATAGCTTATAGTTCTCTTTCAAGGAACAGGGACGGCATTCCCATTCCATCTTTTCAAAATAGTGAGATTGTGTTCCACGTCAACACGAATGCGTTTCTTTCAACGAGGTATGAACCATTTCACGTCACGAGTTTTCAAGTTTGTTATCGTGAAGCTCACGAAGTTACCCTTTTGTATGAAGCACATACCTCAAAGTGACAATGTTACATTAGGCTGAAACGATGATGGATGACTTCAGTTTCAAAAGAAAGCTATTGTGTCATTTGGACAGACCAGTTGCATGCGCTGTTACTTTCTAGAAAAGAAAACACAAGGACAAATTAAAATCATGTATAGACACTTTAGGTCATCATGCAATTATTTGTGTTGGGGTTTTGATACGCCAAATATATTTATCAACATAAGAGCAATATATATACGAGTCAAATAAAAATTGTCGAACCCCGATCAAATATGTTTTAGTTGTTTTCAGAGTCACCCGGACAAAACAAGAATTAACAAAGCGATTTAAATTATCTGGAGCCCGAAATATTGAAGTCAGTCAATCCTGCACACAAATTGTCTGTTTCTAGAATGAGAGGTTTTCAGCTATAAAAGGTAAGAGTATCTGGACCTAGTTTCAAAAACCACGGTTCTTGGTTTGGCGTGCTAAAACTTAACGAACCAAGATACTTACTATCTATACCTTGATTTTCTTACGAATGGAAATTTGGAGCACCATTTTAGAAAATACAAACCTAATTTCTTCGGTCAACACTGACAACAATTTATTAAACCGTATTATTAGACTTAAATGTTATTTTATGGGTATTGATAATAAATAATAATAATAATATTTAGCACCACGTCTTACTACCCGTTCGGGCTATACGCTTTAAGTACTAATTACTCTAATGGATTAGGAATTGGGAAGGTTGAAATAGAGGAAGTGAACCTGCATTTGCGTGGAGGGAGAGTGGAAAACCATTTAGGAAAAACCACCCCCAGTTCACCAGACCGAGATTCGAACCTCGATCTCCCCGTCCTCAGCAGTCGAGCTCAACACAACAGCGTTAGCCAACTACGCCACCGAGGCGGGTTGATAATAAATATATATATATATATATATCAAAATTGACAGCTGAGGATGAAATGGGTTGATGTATGAATACGTAAAATTACATCTAGCAGCTTTTTCTAGCTGTCAGATATATCCATTCGTAAGAGAATTGGGGTATATATAGAATAAAACCACCACTTTATTAATGCTGTACACTTTATTTTTTTATTTTTAGCACTGCGTCTTAACATCCGTTCGGATTATAAGCATTTGTAATAATTACAATCATGTGTAGGCATTAGGAAGGTTGAATTTAGAGGAAGTGTAGTTTCATTTGCATGCAGGAAGAGTGGAAAACCATCCTCAGTACACCCGACAGGGATTGAGTCCCAATCTCCCCATCCTCGGCAGTCTAGTCTAGTGCGAGATTGGCGCATTAAACCAAGCGGCCACCGAAGTGGGTCAGTGCACTGTTATGATGGTTAGTACCACAGTACTGAGTGTATAGCCCGAAAGGATAGTAAGACGCGATGCTAAAAAAAAAACTACCATGCACAGAGATCTGAAATTTTAAAATTAATAGCCCCTGTTCATGGACAATGAACAAGTGCACCTTAAAGCTGGAATTTTGAATTTTTGATTAGCTATTATCATTTTTTTTAAACTGGGTCGGAAGAAATAAAATAAAGATTTTGTTTTGGTGTTTGTTTGAAACAAAGAAAAGCGTTACCTGGGCATGCACTGCGCGGTTACCCCAGGTACTTGTGTTAGCATTTGATATAATATAAACAGCTAAATAATTTAATCCGTAGAGCGGTGGCATGCTATCCATTAATTTCAGAGAGCTCAGTTCCTCTCCAAGAACACATTTTTTTCAAAATGTAATAAATAAATATTAACTTTAACAGGTTTATTTACATTAGATTTTGCCTGAAAGAAAAACATTTTTATCAATAAATTTTTTTATCACCACGTCTTACTATACTGGTTTAGGTTATACGCTTATTTACTAATTAAGCTAATGGTTTTAAAGATTAGAGAGGTTATATTTTTGGAAGTGTATCAACATTTGCGTGGAAGGAGAGTGTAAAACCATTTTGGGAAAACCACCCTCAGTACACACGACCTATATTCTAGTCTACTGCGAAAGCAGTAAAACCATGCGGCCACCAAAACGGGTGCCAAAATTATTGTGTTTCCATTTTTTATGCAATTTCTTACCAAAAATGAGTTATTTCATCGGATTATTTATCAATATGCTTAAGGTTTGAGCTAGGAAACAAAAGAGCAATAAAACATTATAAAGTATCAGCGTCATTCAGGAAGTTCCTGGCACATAACTCAATATTTTTAAGTACATGTGAGAAATAAACCAATAAGATCCACATCCGATTAACGAAATGACTCAAATGTAATCTGTAGTCCCGTTAAAGAACGTTAATGCCCGAATGTTAAGAAGTATCGGCATTAATGAGTAGGTTATAAATCAAGAGTCATGCATGGTTGGCTCCGCCTCCGTCCCATGTGTTGGTAGTGATCCATGTGTGTCCGCGTGTGGTCCGCTACATTTGATGTGTGGACACCTAACGGAGCCTCACTCGGAGTGGTTTATAGGTTATGACCTTGCTTGGTTATTACACTAGCTGCCATGTTGTGCTGCCATATATAAGATTATTTATTATAGAACGTGTTTATTTTGAATGGTCAGGCGCCGAGTGATTGCCGCCTCCCCCACCTCCCGTGACGTCTTATTTTCGAACGGGAGGATTACGTGGTTCCGGTATATATTAAATTGTGACTATGTTGAAGAAATTATGGCAGACTTTTCCAGAAAACGGGCTTTATTTCAATCAATCCTTACCATCCAACTAATCAAAATAATAAGGATGAGGGTGACGTGGTGATCTAGGGGTTAGGTGTCGGACTTCTGTGCTGGTGGTCTGGAGTTCAATCTTCGGTCCCGGCAAAGATTTATCTGATTAACAAATCCTTCCTTCACCTTCACCACTGAAAAGACGAGTATTAGTCACAACTTGTGAATATGTTGAATGCCATGCCTCCTCCGTGGTTCGGATCCCACGTTAAGCTGTAGGTCCTCCATTTCATCTTACAATCACCCTACCATTACCTTACATTAACGTAAGTGCGTATAACCCGAATGGGTAGTAAGACGCGGTGCTAATAATAATAATAATAATAAAATAATGAGATGTTTTGTGTTTATTCAAATTCTGCCGGCTATAGTCGGATCAACGTATAAAGAACCTTATAGAATAATTGTGTAAAAATAATTCAAGGTAGCTACTAATAACAAAAGATTTTGGTAGGAAAAAATATTTTATTTCAGTTAAGATATATGAAACAATAAAAATAATGAGTCCACAAAACAAATAGGTACTCATCATAAAATCATTTTTGGGAATAAATTCTTTGTCTTAGTATTTGAGTCAGAGTAGGAGTCTAAGATTGCATGAAGTTGTCGGTGGTATTTTTCAATATAACTGCATCCTGTGACATCGTGTGGAGAGCGTGACTTCTATTAAGATTCCTCAAAGTGATTACCTGTAGCCCAACTCTTAAATAAAATGCTGTGCGACATATATTTCCAGCTCATCCTAAGTGGGAAAACTAGCAACCGAAGAACTCTAAATAACGGCCTGCCTCAGGGCTCTATAACTGCACCGATTCAACCTATACACCACCGATACCCCAGAAGCAATTAGCAGAAAATGTGTCCATGCAGATGATCTGGCTGTATGAATCAGAGGTAGGACTATATAGAGGAAACAATGGCAATATTGACAGAAGACTTGTCAACCTTATGGGAATAATATAAAAAGTAGCAACTCACATCCAGCCCAAGTAAAACTAAATGCTCATGTTTTCATCTAAATAATAAACTCGCTAATTATCGACCACGCATATATTTCAACGGATTCCCTGTTAAATACAACTACACCCCTGAGTTCTTGGGTGTCACTCTTGATAGATCTCTGACCTACTGAAAACAATTGGAAAATACCACAACCAAAGTTCGCACCAGTAACAGTCTCCACAAAAACTATGTGTAAATATATGGGGGTCAACAGCTACAACTCTTCGATGTTCCGCTTTGGGACTAGTCTACAGCACAGCATAATACTGTGCCCCGGTGTGGCCGAACAGCAGCCACATTTGAAAATTGCAACAATGTGGATCATCACACACCTACCTTCTGGCTCACAACTTTTAAGTCTCATTCCACCACCCGAGCTTCAAAGGCAAGAGGCTTTAATCCGTAAATATAAGAAGATCTTGGCCAGGCCCAGCCTTCCTATTCACGAATATATCCTAGCGCTATATCGGGAAAACTTAAATCTAGACATTCAACAATTAAAACTGCTGAAAATCATCTCCATGAGGATTTTGATATGCACCAAAGATGGGAACAAACGTGTATCCAACAAGTTCGACCAGCCGCTAACTCCAACATAAGCATCCTCAATAAGCCAGCCGGTTTCGATCTGCCACAGCGCATATGGATAGCAGCCAACAGAATACGCACAAAACATGGCGTAGGTATCTTCATATGGAGCAAGGTACCTAAAGCATTTTACAGTTGTAAGGCAGTATGGAGAACCACCCAACACATAGTACAAGAGTGCAATCTCAAAGTATACCCAGGCGATATGAAGGACTTTTTCGCGCTTCTTCCAGAAGAGATCGACTGGATTTACAAATTAAATATCTGTATTGTTAATGTATCTATATTCTTAATGTTTTTTTGTATTGTTAATGTTTCTTGCTGTACACCATGTGTTGCCATACGTTACATAAATAAATACTCTTGGCAATAATACTACAATATTGTTACATGTTACAATCTTACCTTAAATAGCAATATGTTAGTACTTAAAAAAGTCTATATTGACAACATAATATGCCAAATAAAAAGAGCTTGAATTATACATGAAGGAAATAGTTATTTAAATTAAACATTGGAAAGAGGATAGAAGGGCGAGGCCTACACACTTACCAGAAAATTGTAGGCCTCAATGTGCACAAAAAGAAAAAAATGCATTATTATGACATTTTTGGGGTACATGAGTACCCTTCTTCAGTATTATTTAATAACTGTTTACACTAACAGTACATTTCTTCTCACTACAATTTGATTAGGTTATGTAACCTTATCGATTAGCACAAAGACTAAACGTCAATCTCGTCTAGTCTGATATGTCGGGGACGAGGAGATCGGAGTTCAAATTCAGGTTGGGTGTACTGAAAGCTGGGGATGTTATTTCTTAACATGTTACCACTGATAAAACTTTCGAGCCATGTATACACAATTGTGTAAGCCTACATTTAGAGGGTCATATTAAAAAAAAATTATAATCAAACCAATTCAAACAAAAATCTCTGATAAATGAAAACCAATGTGCAAGACTGTGTACGTTTTTATATATATTTGATTAGTGATACCACGGCTTACTAAACTTATAAACCTTATTAAAATAACATTTTAAAAATATATATTAATAAAATTAAGAGTTAGTATATTATAAGCGTTGCAAAATATCTACCGCACACAAAGGGATTTTTTTAAAAATATTAATGGCCCCTGTGCACGAACATGTGCACCTAGAAGATAGAATTTAAAAATGTTGATTTTATACATTTTAATTAATTAAATATCGAAAGTATGAATATATATTAACGCCTCGAAATAGATTTAGTACTAATTTTCAAACGGTTGTACAATGCAAGTTATGATAGCCCCTGAGCACAAACATGTGCATCTGTAAGCAGGAATTTTGAAATTTTTATTGTATTTACGTTTTGTTTTAACCTTTTAAACATTTTCAACCCTTTATCCACTTCACCCTTCTCGCTCTTATTACTCTTTTTACTCGTATGGCACTTTTTACCCTATTCACCATTTTGATCTTTTTTTACACTTTTTGTCATTTTTAACATTTTTCCACTTTAGCTCTTTTTCAAAGTTTTGCCATTTTTTCCCCTTTTGATCTTTCATCCCATTTTTTAAACCTTTTTAGCCCTTTTTAAAAAGATTTTTATTATAGTTACTTTTCATTCTTTGTATTCTTTTGAACTTCCTGGATCCTTGACACCGTTTTAACATTTTACCCTAAAATATTTATTTCGGACTATGCCGAATACTAAATGTAAAAAATGCTAAAAGGGTAGATAGTAAGTATGATTAAAAAAGGCTAAATAGTAAGTATGGTTAAAAAAGGTAAGAAAAAGTGTAAGATAGATTAATTTGTCTTAAAGATAAAAAAGGGTAATGTGAGCCAAAAGGGCAACAAAAAAAGGGCGAAACTTTTAAAATGGGTAAGGAAGTCTAAAATGATATCTAGTAAAAATAAAAAGGGTTTAAGGGTTAAAAGGGATCAAAATTATAAAAAGTGCCATGAAGGTAAAAAAAAGGAAAAGGGTAAAAACCAGTATAAAGGTGCAATGAGTGATAAAAGGGGTAAAAGATATAAAAAGCCTAAGAAGTTTCAAAATTACAAGAAATATAAAAATAGGGGGGTAAAAGGGGTAAATGGGGTGAAAAGAACAAACAGGGAGAAGAGGTTAAACGGGGGAGCCGAGAGGGAATAGGCCAGACAATTTTTAAACAATTTTGATTGGATTTATTTTTAACCTTTTTGCCCGTTTAAGACTTTTTAACCTAAAATAATATCCTTTCGTCCTTTTAACAATTCTCTGTTTTTTATTAGATTACTTTCGGTCCTTTTTACACTTTTTAACCTTTTAATCCCAGAATGTTTGTCCCGGGTAAAGCTGTTTACTTCAATGCTAAGTTAAAAATAAAATAACAGATTTCTAAAAATAAAAATAATTCAGTTCTCTACGTAATACACTTTCATCAAATTCTACATTTCTTGTATCCACCATACTAGTGTAATTAAATGTGGATAGTCCTGGTAGGTAGTCAGACAAAGGGCTAAAAACATAAATTATGGCTAGTAATTTATCGGTGAGAGTTTAATATTTTATTCCCTAGCTTAGTGTTATTTTGAAATGGTCTCTCCATGTCGTTACAAGCTAGGTAGGCGAAATTAAACTGTAAGAGTTTTAACATTCGATTGACCTGCTTCGGTGGCCTCATGGTCTACAGCGTCACTCTTGCAATAAACTAGACTGCCAAAGACAGAAAGATCGGGGTTCAAAACCCGGTTGGGTGTACTGAAGGTTTTCGAAAATGTTTTCCGTGTTCCCTCAACGAAAATGCAGGTACACTTCCTCTAAACTCAACCTTCCCCATACTTGACTCATGAGCGTAATTAGATCATATGCATATAAACTGAACAGGTAGTAGGACGGGGTGCAAAAAAAAAAATCTGTCTCAATTACTGTGTGCTGTTGCAATTCTCTTTCATGGGTTATTTTCTCCCGAAAAAATAATGACTCGATCACCAACTACAGATAAATTATTCATGGGAGATGATTTTTTTCTTCATGTAAAAACAGCGGACGTTAATTGGCCGCGTGTGGAATACAGACAGTTCTTTTGATGGTAGGCAGAACGGTGACCTCGACCTGCCAGTGTTATCATATCTGTGATTACCGTGACCTATGCTGGTCGTGCACCTCACAAGAAGATGAGGAGAGGGCACGTGTACTCGGTGTATATCCCCATTCCCCCAACAGATCCCCCTTATTTGTACATGGCATTGCGTCACAAGAGGTCATGCCAGATCACGCAAGCACCCATCACCCTTGGTCACGTGTTCCATCTCGCCTGTCTTCCTGAATGGGTTTCACAATCTATGGCAAGGTTGAACATCAACTAACACATTTTATGATACGAAATATAAGTTTTTAGAACCCTACCATGATATGTGAGGAAACAAATCTTGGCACAGATTGATATGGATTTGTTGCGATGGTGAAAATAATGTATCACTGCCCAACGAAGGGCATTTATATATGACTGTGTAGGTCTTTTAGTTTTAACACAAAGTTAATGCTCTGAGAGTAAAGTAACAAGAAGATAAATCTTTGTATTGCCTCGGACTGGAATGAAGAAGAAAATCATTACGTTGGAATGAGTTTCTGTCTGACTGGAGTCAAGCACACTACTGATGTAGCTAACCTCAATGGATGATTTTATGGTGTCTGTTGAAGGAAATATCCAAAGATGATTGATTACTTGCAGCCTATTTGTTTCCTTTAAAGATTGATATCATAGGAGATGAGCTACATATTTGTATTTAACCTATTTAATACAGAAAATCAAAGTAAAATGGCAAAGTTCTTTTTTTAATCTAAAATGTATATCTGTCCGCATATTTAGTCAACTTTACTGCTGCCCTATTTAGTTGCACTCCACAAAGGTTAGGCGAACAAATAAAGTATCAATATTGAACTAAAAAAAATTAAGGCCTTCTAAGAATAAAACTGGAATTCTTATTATTTTTATAACAGTGGGATAGTTATTAGCCAATCATAAAACCAGTTAATTTAATGAAACAGGGGATGGTGTGGGTGACTACGATTCCCCCTGGATGCATATACTCTCCACTTAGAAGGTGTTTAGCTGAGTTTTAAATTATTTTTAATATTTTTGTTGTTTTTTTCTATCGTGAAACTATCTGTAATTTATTGACTAACAAACGTTTGTTTTAAAATAAACACCTTCCATAAAATTTTAATTATTTTAAGCTCAACTTTGATATATTTGTCGAGGTTTTACTATTGAATCACTGAAACTTTAATAAAAATGTTACTATTTTAAATATAGGAATAAACATCTTAGAAGAATTCCCAATATTGTTTATTTCAAATCTAAAATGTGTTAATCAAGAGAGAATAAATGGTTTTCTACAAGTGGTGGTAGAACTTAGGAGGATATTAGAAGAACTGTCCCCCTCTAATTAATTTTTCTCCTCTACATTTATTTCACTCCCCTTTGATGTTATAGAATTTGAAGCTGAAATACGGCCTTGCACCAAATTCAAATATCTCCTGGAGGCATACAGTTTCAAATATATCTGGAGTTATTAATTTAAAAAAAAATCCCAGGCAAATACCCTTCTCAATAACTTCTAGAGGCATCTAATCATAAAAATTGTTGGGGAAGATCACAACAAGGTTCTAGAAGCATCTTCTTTGAGGGCATCAAATTTTCAAAAACTTGCTGGGAGAGGCACAATCAAATATCTTCTAGACTGAGGCATCCAAGTTAAAAGGAAAAATATCTGGGGGAGACCATTTTAAATAGTTTCTAAAGAAATAATATTTTTTTAAAGGGAGAGGACCGCTCTAAATAGATTCTAGAGACATACAAATATCAACATTTCTGGGGGAGAACCATTCCAAATAGCTTTCAGGTGCATCAAATTTCTAAACATCTGCTAGGATAAGATCTTTAACTCCTTTTTTTTGGCTTTGGGGGCCAAGTTACTAAAAAGTTTCTTTTTTTAAACCCGCCCTACACATTTTAGGTTTCACCATTACTGTTTCACAGATAAACACACACATTTTAATATAATTTAACACTTGCTTGAACACTTTTAACGATTGAACACATATCTCCCAGGTCAGGCCCGAAGTAATTTGACTTCCTTGTTCCCGTGGAACCTGAGAATATGTTAGCCACGCCTTGGCACGTGCACAGCCCACGTGGGCGTCAAGGTCCGTGTGGTGGGTGACGGTATGAAACCAACAAGCCATTATTCTAAGCTGCGAGTCCCATTCCCACCCAGCAGGAGAGACGTATGCCCCCCCGGGAAGGAACCGTGGAACCTTTTTAGACCATTCTCGTCAGCGCGACCGGTAAAGAACTAACACTCGCTACGTCGAAAGTCAATTACGGGTCGTTCTATTTCAGCGATCGTGGAGATTGGCTTCAAGTTTAGAAGGTCATGGTTCAATCTTATGGAATACTAATAATAACTTAAGTCATGCTGTGTGCTAGTTTATCCTCTTACGCAGATAAAAGGACAAATATTGGCAAACCACACAGTCTGGGATCGAATTATTCCTTAGAAGCTCGGTCACATGTGCACGTTAGCAAGCGATTATAGGTTATTAACGAATTAACCAGTTTATCTTTGAAAAGTTGTATACATACCAACATTTGAAAAGATAAAGAAAAAAGGCTTGTGCTCATTTAATTGTTCACATTATATAGAAACTAAATAAAGATTAAAATAGGAACAATTTTAATGAGATTTTTACTTTTCTTAGTGGAATTTTCTACTGAAATTAAAATCTTACCAATTTCTTGTGATGACATAGACATTTAGTATTCTAAGTTGGAAATTACACTGCAAATTATATTATCTAATATATCTTGCTCATCCTTTCCTCTTGGATCAGGTCATTCATAATTGGCATTAAGCTTGCCAATTATCACATACTGTGTGGAAAAAATAATTGTCCAAAGTACCCAGATAAGATTTGAACCACTTAGATCCCAAATCATAGTCAAACACGTTGTGTATAATAAATATAGTATAATCTTTTCAGCATATTTTACAACAATCGAAAAAGAAAATACAATATTTGATTCAAATTAACAACCCTCAAAAAGTTGTTTGGATTTGAATATGTTCTGGACAAAAGTGGCCATGATTTGAGAAAGTATTAAATAATGTAATTAGAAAAAGAATAAAATTATAAAGGGGAAACTTTTAAAATAACAAACAGGTAATTATTTTTTCTTTTGATCCAAACCAGTGTTTATCATAATGGTGGTCCGGATCAGCGCGCTAGATATAGATGAAGGTTTTCCGGTAAATTTCCACAGTGGCGGCTTGAGGTCTAGTAAAAAGATGAAGGGCTGGGTTGGGGGAGACGACATGCCTATTACATATATAAAAACATAAAATAATTAAATAGTTTGTTGGTGGACGAGTGAGCGGGGGGAAAGGGGGTAAGGTAGAGGATTTGTTCTCCCAGGAGAAGGGGAAGCATTCATTAAGGCTTTGGTTGGAATATTAAATTATTAAAATATAGGTCCTCAGAAGACCCGACTTTAGATACAGATTCAACCACCTAGTGCTATAGTCAGTATGTTGGTGTCAGAAGAGAACTGTAATTGCTGTTATTACTTTATTGTAAGTAATTTGATAATGTTTCTGGTGTCTTTAGGAGATATTATACTGAAGTGGAAACTTTAAAACTTGAGTCTTATTGAGTGTATTCGTTTCATTTAAGAAGTTGGATTATTTTTTTCTCCAGAAAAAGTATTGGAAAATTTTTCCTAATAAAATGGAAAAACTAGAGTGCCATATTACACGCTTCGGTGGCCGCATGTTCTAAGGCACTACTTTATAAATAGATTAGACTGCCTACGAAGGGGAGATCGTGGTTCGATTCCATTCGAATTTAATGTGGGTGATTTTTCCTAAATGGTGTCCCCCTTTTCCATGTAGGTACGTTTCCTCTACTATTCTGCTTCCCTTATATCTACCTCATCAGTTTAAATATAAGGATAGCTCAAACGGGTAGTAGACATGGTACACAAATATTAAAACCAAAGGATGATTAATCAGGTGTGGGAGTAATAAATTATTTATATTTCAACTAAATAACGTAAAATGGTGCGAAACTTAAACAAATCTAACACAGAACACTTACTTTACACTATTTTCAAAGGATTTAATTAATATTATCGGACGCAAAGCCATTTCTGACCGAAAAGAACAACACAAATAGTTCTAATATATTCCATTTCAAGAGCTGAGTCAAAGCGAATACTTTTAACTTCATTTGTCCTACACAGAATCAAACCGATAACCTTATAAAACCGAATTCACATATTCGTGCGTCCCATTTCACCACCCGACCGGTTTATCCGAATATTTACACAAACGAATAGAGGATATGAGAGGTTTTTTAAAAATCACCTGCCTTTGAGGAAGAAGTGTGAGAAGCCATTGGTGGTGGTGGGGGAATCTCAATTTACTCGGTTGGGTCTCTATCTACCTGACATAAACCAGACAATACGAGACTGACGTGTTTATCAGCGTGCTCGCCGAAGCAAGTTGCACATATTCACACAATAAGTTTATAATTTGGATTGCTCAGTGCTAAAGAGCAATGGTGTGTTGAACTAGAAATAATAGGTTTTATGCTCGTGTACATGAGTCATTTATTAATATATATATTTTTTAAAATGGGTTTGAAGTTAAGAGCATCTACCGTCTTCAACGTAGCTTAGTTACTCCGTCAACTCTCCCCATCCCAAGGTAGGAACTCGAAATACCCCGTTTACACTCCACCCACGTAGTCATCTTGCAGACTGCGATAGCAGCAGCTCGTCTACCAACTGTTTGCACAATAACCAATTATTAAAAAAATAATTCCCCCAAGAATAAAATCTTGACACGTGCAAATATTAGCTGTACATAAAAACAATTACCAGGCGTCATTTTTACGTGCTTGTCACATTGTTTGACGAGTCGACTTTTGCGCTCCATACCAGCTCTTCTCTCAACCTTTCTCTTCGGGAAATTAAAATTCAATCAGCTGGCTGTTGATGGTGGTAAGGTTGGGAGACGGGGTGGACTCTATGTTGCGCACAGTCCTGACATCTATTGAGAGTTGCGTCAGTCAACTGAAACTGTGGCGTTATGTTGGTTCACTCTGGCGCGTGGTTTTTAAAAGAATATTTTTACGTTATATTATTAATGACATGATCTATAGGCGTTAGCAATAGGAAGGTAATACAGTATGGAACATTAATTGCCTATCGAAAGGGTGAAGAAACCCCCGTGAAAATCACTAGTGAGGACTATCCACCCTCCTACCCCCCCCCCCCTATCACAATTGTACCCAGCCAGGATACGAACTTAGATAAATGACGAGCACCTGAGTCAAAGTCAGGATTATCAGTCTATAAAACATAACGGGTGGTTAAAAACCGATATTAATAACATAATATTTTTTGTGGGTTTTAATCTCCGAGCTACCCCCATATTTAAATGAATGGGGTAGGTATGAGGAAATATTCCCTCATTCGTGTGGAGTGAAAATGTACCCGGCCGATATTCAAGCCACGACTTTTCCATCATCAGCAAATCAGACTAAAGGAACCGCGTGCCACAACTTTACGACTTGATTTACTTGAGAGTACCTAGTTGGAAAAAAAAAAAAGCATATAAGATTACCAATACAACCAAACGGTAATAATAACTAATTTTGTGGAAAAATCAGAGTCAACTAACCAAATAAAAATAGCACCAGTTTTTTGGACTTACTACCAAAGAAATTGTTGAAATATATATTTTTTTAATTGAAACATTTTCTTAAGAAAGCATGTTTGTAAGATAGTTTTGTAAGTTTATTTTATGTGTTCGCGGATTTTAACAAACTAGAAAGTCATATGGTTTAAAAAGTAATCACTATAGGTTTTTGGATTTGATCTATGAAAATATGACGAGCTTATTTATAGCTCAAAATTTATTTTAAATATATTATTGTTTATGAAAATTTCAAATAATATTATAATGTACCTTAATTTCTTTCCTTATTTTTCCTTTAAATAGCATTCTCATACTTTTTTTTACTGCACCGGTTTTCCTGTTTTTATTTTACCGATAATGGAAGAATCTAGATAATTAAAAACAGGACACATTGGTACTTCATGCTGTGGCAAGACACTTTCTTGACGTGTTATTAGAGAAAGATTTGTTATAACTTATTACCAAGTTGCCTAACTGTTACGTACCGGTGAGACAATATAAGATTTCCATTTTAATGTTATTGAGTTTTAATTGGTGCGTTTATAAATATGCCTATAAAACTTGTTAGTTTATTCATTAAAATAGCCAGTAATATTTTACCTGCCAAGATGTAGATTAAAAATGTTGGTGGAAAAATATTTCAATCGAGAATAGGAAACGAGAAAAAGTTTTAATTTTGAAATGCTGTCCAGGCGAAAATAGTAGAGTGAGTGTTTATACTCTTAACTGGAAGAGGGGAAGTGTTATTAGCACACAAGCAAGAGATCTTGCATGATGAACTAATTTCCTCCTCCCCCCCCCCTCTCTTTCTAATTACTACATTGGCATCAAGAGCGTGATAGTGTTTAGAGTGCTAAAGTGCATCCAGTTAAGATGCAACCCGTTTCGCAAATTATCTTCTAATTCATCAGGTAGGAATCGTCCTATTCTTCTAGTATCCGTTATTAGGTCGATATTCCACCTGGGTTAAGGTAACTCGAACTGTATTTTAACTAACACCTTTTCAACTTTCTTACATTCATTTTGTCCCCTACTCCCCATGCCCCAATCTCCCCCTCCCGCCTACCGACTTGGTTAAGAGACTGCTTTTGACACTTTTAATTTTGTCTTCCTTCCCTCCCCTCCTTACTCACATACACTCACTTCGTTCGCCTCTCTTCTACTTCTTAAACATGAACTTGTGCTAGGAAAATTAAATTCGTCAGCAGCACCGACGAAGAAGGGAAGTTTCTTAAGGTGTGCTGCTGGCGACACGTCGCAACGAGGGAGAAGAAAAGTAGGGAGGAAAAAAAGGTGGTGAAAGAGTGAGGTGGTGGAGGAGGGTAAGGGGGTTAAAGAAGGTGGAAGAAATGCTGTCAAAAAAAAAAAAGTGGCGAAGAAATGTAGGGGTGTGTAATTGGATGACACCTCGATGAAGTCACCAATAGTCTTGAGTTATATTAATCTTCCGAATATAGCAGTTATATCGTAGGATTATAAGTGATTAAGAGTTGTGTTGTGATCAGTGGCGTGGGTAGACATCTTGTTTGATTAGATTTTTAAAATATTTACTTGGAAATAGTAGATTAACATGCCGGAAAGGAACTGTGGGCATTCGAATGAGATTCATGTGTCTGCAAATTTTCTATTCAAGGATATAGATCCAGATCAAGACATGATGAATAACATCTCAGATACATACAAAAGGAGAGTATTTTACTTATGTAACAAACACAAAAAGGTTTATATGAGAAAGCTTGTAAAACATTTTTGCACTATTTATATATATTTTAATCCGTCAATTTAGCAAGATAGAGTAAAGCAAAAGGCAAAAACCACAAATAAATGTAGATAATTTCAATACCTACAACAAAATATAATAAATTTATTACCAATCAAAGATCGATGATAACAGCGTTATTTTAAATGGCAAATAGGGCTACTAATCAGGATTACCTCCTTCTGATCCTGCAAAAAGAGTACATTCTAAAAATGATGACCGGGGCAAGGAGGGGATATCAATTAGTTTCATATATTTATCACTGTGATTGCAAATCAATGTTTGTTGCACAAATCATCAATCCAG
Source organism: Timema douglasi (assembly GCA_901482245.1). Lineage (NCBI taxonomy): Eukaryota > Metazoa > Arthropoda > Insecta > Phasmatodea > Timematidae > Timema > Timema douglasi. The sequence goes on along the minus strand of CABEEJ010005740.1, from coordinate 25,607 downwards.
CTAAATAATGCCACTCGTCTGGCATTATTTTATGAAAAGAACACTTAATAGTTATGAAAACTTTCAAAAAGAGTACATTTGGCTAAGATGAGTGAATAGTAATAGTAGGCCTACGCTGTTTTACCACCTCAAAATGTGCATTTACTTTTAAAAGAGTACGGCTGGACTTTATAAGGAGTACTAATGTAAAACTACCTCAAATAATTTATTAAAGCCAAGTTTCGGTAAATATGTAACTGTATGTTGGTATTTAACAAATTGTTTATTATAAATATACACAAATAAAATTATTTACATACGGAAGACAAACAATACAAAAAACTTTTACGTTGAAAAAAAAAATGTTATGATTATGATTAATACTGTTTATAAAAAATTTTATCTTGAAATCTCCACAAAATTAACCAAGTCAAATAAACATTATAACATATTCGCTTCGATAGTTAGTAAATAAAATATTAAGCAGATAAGCTGCTTCAATGTGTCACATTCGAGATTTTGTATAAAATAATAATTGCTTTGCTTGAAACCTTTCTTTTAGTACATTTTGACTTAATTAATAATCGATAGGAAAAGAAAGCTATATCAGTACAAACAAAATTATTGTAAAAACTTTGTAGCGGATATTAAAGAGTACCTAGCAGGTTGTATTATTCTAAAAAAAATTACATTAGTTTGTAGCTATGAACACGTGGCCACCTAACTTTGGTTTTTTGAAAGATCTAGTACAAGACACATCATGAAGCGAGAATTGATTTCAAATTAAAAGCTCTAGTATAAAACCGGTAAAGCCATAAACATATAATTAATATACGGGTTCGTGTTTTTTGCCAAAGATAGGACATTACGAGTATAAGCCCCAGTGTCAGCTGATTATTATTAAGTGTTGATGTCCTAGGTTAAATTTGTTTGTGATTAGAATGCTCATACAACCGTCTTATACTGTGTACGTTAATTATTTAAGCACCGAGTCTTACTACCCGTTCGAGTCATACGCTTATGTAGGCCTACTAATTACGTTAATGGTTATAAGGATGAAGAATGTTATATGTATAGGAAATATAACCCTATTTTCGTGGAGGAAGAGTGGAAAACCATTTTGAAAAAAAACCACCCTCAATACAACCAACCGAGATTTGAACCTTGATCTCCCTGTCATCGGCAGTCTAATCTACTGCGAGAGTAGCGCCTTAGACAGTTCGGCCACCGAAGCGGGTTATGTGTACGTTAATTAAGCAAATTAAAAACAGCTAATAAGCATTTCACTTTTTTCCTCACAACCTGTTTTGTTTTTACCACCCCTAGTGAAAGCACCAGGAGAAAAAGGGTGGTGACTCCAAGACGCATGTGAAGGGGTTGGAATGAGAAGAGGAAAAAAGAGTGAAAAGGTGGGGTGGAGGGGGGGGGTCGAAACGTGGCGCAATTTCATTAGGGGGTGAGAATTGTGGGGAAGAGGGGGAGGAGTAAGAGAAGAAAATGTAGGGGTTGAGTTACAGGTGCAAGGGGCGGAGTGTATATTGGTGCTGCATTTGGCAGCAGAAATAATAGGAAATTGAGTGGCCCCACTCCACGTCCTTAGACTCACACCCCTGCGTGGCACACAAGGAGGAAAATAATATTTCCAGGCTGGAATTACATCCCACGAGAAGAAATCTTAAGAGGAATGAGCAGAAGAAGGTTTGACAGTTCCCCAAGTGCTGGAACGTGTTTCAAGGTAGAAATTGAAAAATTGGATACTTTTGTCCATTGAGGTACTTGGCGTACACTTTCTAAACACACACAAAATTTCGGTGAACCATTTACAATCTAACTTGAACAAGGATTATCTAGGTTATCAAACCACAACCACCCTCGGTGCACCTACCAGGATTCGAACCCCAATTTCCCCGTCAATAACAAACCAAACTAGATGGGCTTGACGTTTAGTCTGCGTGCCTAGCCTCAACTTCCAACTTGAGAGTAGGATTTATATATTATATTATTTAATTATAATACTGGTAATATAATTAGTAAATAAAGTATACAATTATGTTTTATATAAGTATTATTATTAGTACATAAGGTTTTAAAAAAAATTAAAACTAGTCTTAAGGTTCGGGAATTCAAATTAATTTTTAATCTATTTAGCATAATTAAACATGACTTGGAAGATATACAAGACAATATTATTTTGTATGTAATTATCTCATCATAAGAGTTCCCCCCCNATTATTACATTCGAGGAGCGGAATAGTTGTAACCGGCCGGACTGGGTTTCAGTCCTGATTTCCAATCAAAGTAAGTCCAGAAGTATCAAGAAAAATAATTAATCAAACAAGAATACAACACGGCACTTTGATAATGAGCTAAAAGTTAAACTCTTGGGGATCTAAAGTCAACCAAAATAAAATACGTTTCACACTCTTATCCAATTTACTTGTTTTTATATTTGAAGCTTAAAACAGTGGATAATACCAACTTTATTATAGGTCGAAAAATCACATCAACCAGATCATCAAACCTTTATTGACTTAGCGATGTGAGGTCTTGTTTTAACTTGACCACTAAGCATTTCCTATGCCTTGTGTCCAGCTGTTTTTTCCGAGATTAATGCCAAATGCGTGGACCGATTTTGACGAGATTTGGCAGGGACATCTTTTTTAACCTAGGCCGAACAAAGTGCGATCTGGTTAACTGTTTCAAGATGACGGCCACTCAAAAAGGGTTTCCTTTAGTATATTATTTCAAATGGTTTGAATTTAAAACTAAAATCAATCGATCGAGAGCCAGGGGCCCTCTTAAAAAAAGCATATATTGCAACACTTACGCCTTAAACCACGTGAGCAACGGTTATTCTCTATGAATATAATAAATTATTAAATATATTAGTCCTATTTGTTTTCCTTGTCTAATTTATCAGCTTCAAGTCAAAGAATAAATAATAAAAGATGTTTCAACTTGAAATCCCAAGATAAATCTTTAGACTAATAACGATGAGAACATGACATAATTCCCAACATATAAGTTACTTATAATTTTTTTTAGTGGAGGAAGTGAGGTATACTGTTTGCAGAACTGCTGGTCCATCTCAAAGTTTAAAGGGAATACACCCAATCGCACATCGATGCATATAAAAAAAATGCCAGAGATTAGAACTCGTGACCAGATTAGTAGTCAGACGCGCTACAGACTGATCTAAGGTGTCGGAATACTCATGTCCAGTATGGCCCGTTTATTTAATAACGACTATCATGGGGGTGATACTCTAAATCACGGTGATTGGTGAGCGCCTTTAAATCAGTCCACCATTGTCGCCGGCCCTTACTTAACCTATTCCCTCCCTCACTCCTCGCGACTACACAATTGACCTTGCTGGAAGCCCAAGGGGGGGCTAAATGGATATATGTATCGACCAAGAGAGCGCTGCTGCACATCCGAGCTGCCTAGCATCGGAACATGTGGCGTGGCACGTAAGGGATGAGGGTGTATCTCAATCTGCATGAGAATAAACCTCCCCCAAGGGGTTAGGGAGGAGAGGGGTTTGTAATCCCATTACTCGGAGGTGACGGGCGGCGTTTTCAGAGCTCAGTTTAGCCGCGGTAGGAGGACCATCTGTCTGACACGACAGCGTGCAACGAGGGTAAGGACCTCATGGTGCGGATGGTTCCTTATTGTAAGGTGGAATCCACTTAATATAACACGTGGTTATTGTGAAGCCACTGATTATGTATTCACCGGATAAACCGTCTGAAGATCATTTTGAGGGTCTGTTAAGAGACCTTCTCACCCCACGGATAGCACCTGATTGATACAGCTCAAACCAGAGGTTGCATCTCGGTGCGGTTTTATGTACTCTACCTTAGAAAACATCGGGATTGAGACCGACGAAACAATTTTACCGTATTTAAAAAATATATCTATATTAAAATTGGAAAATAATTCCAATTTTGCTTTGATAAATGTAGAATGCATAAAGTCCGTAATTTGATAGGCCTACATTTATTGGTTGGAGTCTAACCCGACTAATCGGCCGCGAGATGGACTCGTATTAGGTGTTAGACTGAAATTAGCCCATTCATTACTAGCGTGATTAACATTTTGTTAACCATTCGGATTATCCGCAACTTGCACCAACAATTTTTTCTTATCGGAACGTTTAGCAATGTGGTTACTAAAAGCTTAATATTAGGATAGTTTGTAATAATTGAACCCGCAATAGCGTGGAGAAAGGATTGTTAAAACGCAGTGAAAACTAACAAAGCCACCAGTGCAACCTAATCCTCGGCAATCCATTTATTTGTTTTGATATTTTGACAATATAGTGCATGATCAGGCGCGCGAACTACATTAGCTTATTTAATTACATAATATTAGAAATGTGACTACACCAACCATTAATATAGAAACTGTCAGGATTTAGCCCCCGCCTCTAAAATTAAAAGTTCAAACCCAAAGGCTACATCACAAGCCTATAGAAAATTACTGAACAAAGCTAAATTCATCTATGTTTAGTTTAATAGGCCTAAGTATTGAATAAGCCGTTTTGGAACTAGGTATGCAATGCAAAATACCATATTACAAATAACCAAACTACAGCAAAGATGTAAGTGGACCAAGGAAATATCAAAGATATGCATTTGCACTTATTAGATATGTCCTACATACCTAAGGCTACGCATAGCAAATTTTAGTTATTTTGAGCATTTTATTTTTTGAAGGAAATATAGGCCTACTGTGATTTCTGAACTTAACAATTCATAGTCCTGAAAATATTTATTGTTAAGGGCCCTCTTCAATATGCTTGATATTTATTTTTTAAATTATTATTTCCTGTCCAATTAATTATACATTTCAAAGACAAAAATTAATGCAAAATTTTAAATGAAAAATGTGATATGTAGTACGTTAATCAAAATGGTAATCAATATGTTGAGAGGTATAGGCCTATAAGAAGACTTCAAAAAACACAGTAAGTATTTTATTTTAGTTTGATAAGATCTCGAGGGCCACCAGAGGCTTTTTTTCCATACTCACTCCACGCTAATACGGGCAAACTGTATCTTAAGTTTCTTTCAACCGTTAGAATAAGTCGTTTAACGCATAGTACAGTAATAAAATAGATTGTGATTGATACCGTTAAACTTACGCTGACATTCAACTCTGTAACTCAGACGGCGATGCGGTATTGAGCTGTGTGTTTTGAGTTTGATCCCAAGTATGGCCGAAAATGATACCTTATGTAAAAATGAGCCTAACCATTTCAAAGTGGTGAATTAACCACCGGGGGACTGGGTGTTGTAGTTGTTCTCTGGTTGAATTAATTCGTTAGTCATGTGGTGATAGAATCAGTAGGTTCATAGATTGTATGTTAAATCTCCCTTAGTAAGATAATTGTTTCGATTTAAACTTTTCCCCGCTTCAGTTATCTAATGGTCTAAGGTGCCACTCTCGTGTTAGACTGACCTGCTGAATGACGGGGAGGTCAGGGTTAGAATCCCAGTCGGGTCTACTGAGGGTGGTTTTTCCTAAAATTGTTTCCCACTCTACTTCCAGGCAAATGAGGGTAGTTTACATCTAAAATATTGCATTCATTATTCCTACCCCATTAGAGTAATTATCACATATGTGTACAACCTAAACGGGTAGTATGATGCGGTGATAATAAAAATAAACGTTGACCAAATATATTTTAAGTGACACTGGTTTGAAATCCGGCAATTCAAAGTTTATTAAGCTTAAACGTTGTAGGGGATGTAGATGGTGCACGAGCGATTGGACTTAACAAAAAGGGCGATGCCAGTCGGTTAAATTAACTACCATACGTATGGATGATTGATGAAAAATGTGACTGATCTCTCTCAAAGAATTTCACATACATCGATTACGTCGACACAGACTAAAAGGTTCTCGCTAAATATTGTTTTACACTACTAATTCCCTAAGATACGACGACACGCGGAACTAATGCGCGGCCATTAGTTAATTGAAGTAGGACAATCGCTTTGAACCTCCCAAGATTTGAGAGTGGTTAGTGGAAGGGGGGGGGGGGGAAAGAGAGAG
>CABEEJ010005740.1:5681-19450 GCA_901482245.1 Timema douglasi | reverse complement strand
GGGGGGGGGGGGGGAAAGAGAGTGAGAGAGAGTATGAGGGTGAGATATCTTGGCACGAGGCACACAATCCAGGTGATATCCGACTGGAAGGACGCCAGCAGTTTGTTTTACTATTTCGGTACTTACGTCAGCCGCCTCCAGCCGGCGCCCGGCGTCTCGGGACGGTGCTCTATACACCCTGGCGACAACACGGACTTACCTGAAAGCAAACATAAAAGGTCGGCGTTAGAGTAGGAAAACAGCAGTGAACAGGCAATATAACCTAAACAACAACAAGAAATAACATCAATTGGCGATGGACGAATTCAGTGTCACGTGGCATTCGTGGAAATTTCCATTGGGTGTTTATTTTTTTCAACACGTCTTACTACCCGTTCGGGCTATTAGCATGTAATTACACTATTAGAAATGGTATGAGGAAATTAAAATTTAAAAGAAACTTACCCGAATTCACGTGGGAGGAAAGTGGGAAACCGTTTAGGAAATCCAAGTGGAAATTTCACTGTTGTTTTCGCACACTCCCTCCACACTAATACGGATGTAATTATTATATAAACTCCCTCTTTGTCACTACTACTTAGATTAAGCCTTCAGTAACTGTTGAGACTAATAGTCAAAATAAATAGTACAACCGATACATAGAAATCTGCTTCGGTGGACGCATGGTCTATGGCGGCACTCTCATGTTATACTAGACTGCTGATGACAGGGTGATCGGGGTTCGAATCCCGGTCGGGTGTATTGAGGTTTTTTCCCAAAATTATTTTCCACTCTTGCTCCACACAAATGCGGGTACACTTTCCCTAAAATTCAACCCTCATATTTAACTCATTAGCATAATTAGTACGTATGCGTATAACCTGAAAAGGTTGTAAGACGTGGTGCTAAAAAAAATTAGACATATAAAATGGAAATGAACACAACGCCCAAGACACTAGTTAGATAGAACCAATTTTGTGTAGGATAGTCCAGGTTATTAGCAACTTTGTCAAACTTGATTCTAGAACTAACAAATATACTCCACACCATTATTTACAAGTCTATCAGAAACAAACAATCAAAAACTCAAAAACCAAGACTAAAAGTATCCTACTCAAACTCATACTGTTAACAAAGTGATAATAAATTCTTTCTTCGTGAAAGTGATAAGATGTTTTGTCTCCACTAGAATTTTAGGGTGTGCTATCAATTTTATAGCTACTTCATTTGATTAAAAATGTTACTTCTACCTTGGTTCGGCCTAACCAATCACTTGCAATTATGTCAACAATGTTGACGTTTTTTAATTTTCTAGCCAGGTACCAAATATTCGATTATGAGGAAATGTTATTTTAACTTGTGAATTCTGCGAGTACGGCTGCGAATGTGTGTCCTATTTTATCGATCAAAAGTAAGTATCGGACTATTTAACGTGTATTTTCTAAATTGCGTAATTTACCATTAGTTTATCATGCGACTGAACACATAATATTACATTCCCAAATTATAGTGCCGATATAGCTTTAATAATTGGCTAATAGGGAAATATATATAATATAAATGGTACGTATCTTCGAAAACACTCATCAAAATCGAAATAGGGTCCTCTGGAGACTTGTAATCACTCTAATCATATTGTACTCTATCTCATAGTTTGCGAAAAACTAATGAAGATGACTCAGTAAATATATATCAAGCACTTCTTTTTTCTTTTTAATTTTTTCGAACACAAGTTGGCACATTTTCAACTAAGCCGAAATGACATGAGGATTTGTTATGTCTCAATTGTTTGTCAAATATTACAAAAAGATACAGAATCAAAAGTAATATAAAAATATATTCCCCTCTCTGATGCTATAATTATCTCGTCCACAGCCAGTCCTCATGGCTAAGTTGTGAGAGAGGCCGACTTGTTAAAGAGGACCTAGTTTGGAACCTAGATGTAGGCCTACCTAAAATAGTTGTAAAGTTTTGTATAGGCAATATATTGAGCTCAACGCTTGCTATATATTATGAGCTTTTCATAAGTAGTTTTCAAATATATTTTGAAAAATGACATTTGGACACGGGAATCAAAATCATGACCCTTGGCTTAGCACGCCAGTGTTCTACCAGTACAATGGGAGGTCAATCACGTGCCCAAGTTCATACATAGCTCATTATTTAAAGTCAGAGTCTATGACGGACGTACCCACCTCGGTGGCGTAGCTGGCTAACGCGCTAGTCGTGTTGAGCTCGACTGCTGAGGACGGGGAGATCGAGGTTCGAATCTCGGTCGGGTGAACTGGGGGTGGTTTTTACTAAATGGTTTTCCACTCTCCCTCCACGCAAATGCGGGTTCACTTCATCTAACTCAACCTTCCCAATACCTAATCCATTAGAATAATTAGTACTTAAAGCGTATAACCCGAAAGGGTAGTAAGACGCGGTGCTAGATATTATTATTATATTATTATGACGGACGTGTTAGATTGTAACTTTCTTAATAGCACTATAAATATGGACACAGTGACTTATGGTTAACATTTTTGGCTATTTTTATAAGAGTTGCCTTTATCCTCGTAAATTAGACTGTGTGGTTTATGATACAACCCAGAGAGTAATATTTTTGGCTTTAAAAATGGATGGCACGTGGTAAGTACTCTGTATTATCATGTTTGATCGGAAAAAAAACTTATTTTGAAATTCAAAAACCTACTAAATATACTAGTATGCATTTTAAAAAATAGGCTTATCTATGTTTAATATAGAAGTCACTTCCGAGAGATGGTGTCAATTTTAACAAATATAAGATAAAATAAATAGCTTGATCTTTTATAATTTTATTTTTATTACTTGTTCAGGTTGTACGCCTACATATAATTGGTCTGAGGTAGGGATGAGGAAGAAAGCATTTTAGAGCTAATCTACCCGCATTTGCTTTGAAGGAGAATGGTAAACTATTTAAGAAAAACCCTCAGTATATCCGACCGGGATTCGAACCCCTATCTCCCTGTCATCAGCAGATTAGTCTAACACAAGAGTGATGCCTTAGACCGTTCGACCACTGAAGCGGATGATCTTTTATCAATGTTGATTACATTATAGCACATTTACGCTAAATATAATTAAAATGACGCTTAAAATTATAATTTTTCGGAAAACAAAAGTTCTTATTTATTCTAATTTTAAAAAATGTTGGCAAAGAAAGGAGAAATTTACTACCGATAAGTGTGTAGGTGCATTTGCTTCTATAGAAAAATACTGTTAAGAGTTATAAAAACTAGTTAAACCAACCCAAACCAGTGGTTACAGGGATAAATGCGCCAGTCTCGTCTATCTAATTTTCTTGCAACGCAAAAGTCGGGTTTATAATACTGGCTGGGGATGATGGGATGTTTTTCTTACAAGTTTTCTCAGCCTTCCTTCATGCAAATGTGAGTACAATTCCTTATAATTTTAAACTCACCTTTACCCTATTAGAGTAACTATGCGGATAGCCTGGACAACTAGTAAAACGAGGTGCATTAAAAATTAGATATTTAAGTTGTGTGACCAGTCATATGCTATAATTTTTTGTCGATAATAAATATACTAATAAAATTAAATATATTCGATCCTAGCTGCGAAAAAAAGTTTTTTTTAATACACCCGTCCTGTCCTGTTTTTATTATATATTTAGCCATCAAATTACAACTATTTCAATGTCACTCTCAGGAAAACTGTACAAGAAAACCATCCTCTTTCCGTATTCAAGTGTGTAGATGTACAAGTCAGCCCTTCTCCCCCTTCACAACCCTTGTTGACGCACCAGCTGGTCACATGTGCGAGGTTCCCCGATGCAAATGGGAGATTTCAAGGCAGTATAAAGGTGCACGGGCTCCTCGAGTTACCCCGTCATCCCTCCACTAGAGAGTAAACCAGTGTAAAGTGTAAGAGAGGGTGGGTATACCGGAGGTGGGGGTATGACTCACTATCGGTACACAGTGGCAGATTGGGTCCAGCAGACTCCCGTCCCTACCCCGACCCTAGTGTGCACGTTGTTGCCAAGGTGACAACCGAATAACTCCAATGTTAAAACTGGCAAAACACTTTCTACACCTTATCACTAAAACATATATTTATTTCCGTTTAAGGGGGGCGTCTCGGTAAGCGATAAATTGCTGCACGGACGTTAGCTCTACGCAATATTTAACTCTACGATGGTTTATTTATAAAGTATGATTTACGCCAAAATAAAGTCGAAAGCTTCCAACAGGGCTCTTTTTATTTTTACTTGCCCCAGGTTTAGCCAACGAGGCCGAAATGCAGACTTTTTCAGTACACAAATATACCGATTTTTAATTGCTTATATTTTCAGTATGGACCTCCCCAGATAGGATTACACATAATAAAATATAATATCACTTGCTGATCGATGAAAAACGTTATTATAGAAGCTTACTGGATGTCAAGTCATACAGAGACGCAGATTTCAATTCAGACCCCTATTTGATAATAGCAAAACCTATGCAGCGTGAAGTAGGAAGAAACCATAGTTTGACAAAGAATGTTCAAAATTAATACAGAAGATAAGGGAAGCAAAATTACTTTGATTAAACAGTCCTAGTGAATTGAGCTTAAAATAGGTGACGTACTTTTGTAAGTATGGCAATAAACTTTCGAGTTCCTAATGCTATAGATTGAGTATGGTTTCATTGTATTGATCTAGATATTAAAATGTATTTTAATAACCAATTGATTAGAACATCACACGACTTAAAAACTAATATAACATTTAGAAAATACGCTATCCTACACCAAGCTTTGCAATTAATTCGTCCCTATAAAATGGTAAGCCCTTCTTTCACCACCAATGATGAATTTTTGCCCATGTTACGAGTCGAGCTCGGGTATTTTAACTCAATAGGAATAAGCACTGCGGCCGGGGTTCAATCCTCGGTCCCGGCACAGATTTATCTGATTACCAAACCCTTCCTTCACCTCTGACAAGACATCTTGTGAATGTGGGGAATTCCAGGCCTCCACCGTGGTTCGGATTCCACGTTAAACTGTAGGTCCNAGATTTATCTGATTACCAAACCCTTCCTTCACCTCTGACAAGACATCTTGTGAATGTGGGGAATGCCAGGTCTCCACCGTGGTTCGGATTCCACGTTAAACTGTAGGTCCTCCATTTCATCTCACAATCACCCTACCCTTACACATTAGCGTAAGTGCGTATAACCCGAACGGGTAGTAAGACGCGGTGCTAATAATAATAATAATAATAATAATAATAATAAGCACTGCTGGTTAAGATAAATATTCGTACATTTGTAACAAAGAATACAATGTATTCCTTAAGATATAAAAGGCCACTTATTTTTGAACAGTTACTCAAAGCTAATATAAAGGAAATGTTCTCGAGCTTTAAGAATTTAGGAGTTAATGCATTTACTCGTGGTACTCGAAATATCTTTCAAGCCTAACCCCCATCTCTTCCTGTATTTGTCGGAGCACCCTTCCCTTCCCACACAGCACGCGTCAGCAAATATTAGGAGTTGAGATCAAAGTTTGAAAAGGGGAGGAAGGTTAAAAGGAAGAATCGCTGAGTTCCAAACTACAGGTGCCCCGGTCCCCACACTCCCCAGGGAAACAGTCACTTCTCTGTTTTGGGCCCCCCCTCTTCTTCCCCTTCTGACACCCCGTGGGCTCAGAGTCTCATTACACCACTGGACTAGACACACAGTCAGTGAGTCACCTGTGTACACTCTACTATTGGTGGGCGATTGCACTGATTTCACAGGGTGATCCAAGAAAATGGGGAGCTTCACAGAAACAATGAAATACATTCACGATAATCAGTGTCGTGTCGTTGATTGTTGCCAGGGTTATCAGATTTAGTTTAAACTGTAGCTGTGAATATTCGTATCACTCAGTTGAACATTCATTGAAAATGTATCAACGGAAAAACGTTTCCATGTAAGATATTTACAGTAGAGACAATAATGTATGCCGATGAAAATGGGAAGAAGTGAGACATAATATAGTCACAGGCATAGATTTAACAAATTCTGTTTAACTTGGTAAAACTCACAACAAGACACCGCTAACGAGTTATATAAATTAATTAGGGCATTAAAAACAAAGGTCATTAGCAAATTAATCCAAGAAATTGGGATCAAAAGGATAAATTAGAGAAAATACACCTGAATGAATGTGGAAAGTGATTAAAAATACAACAATAGACACAAAAATGGAACACCCAACTCACCCCTACCCCTCTACCTCCCAATGTACCCGGCAAATAATCTAACTTGGGCCTTCCCTTCACAGAGAATAAAATATATTTTGAGTTTAACGTTTTATATCATGAAACTATCCTGAGAGTTTTCATTAGTATTAATAAATTATTATAAATTGTTAAGCCTTTTTTCCTATTCCGATTATTTTTACGAGCTTCTATTATCAAATTTTTAATATAAAGGAAATGAAACACTTTTATGACCATTTTGGTTTTATAGTTCCCTCTACATGATATTAAAACATATATATATATATATATATATTATTATTATTATTATTATTATTTCTACCCCTAAACGCTCTGATATAAATCCAACTCTTAAAGATCAAATAATATAACTAGAAACAAAATATGTCTGTAGTTAAAAAAAAGTTATTTCTATTTATTGAAAGAGATTATCGCTTAGTATCGAATAGAATCGTAGTAGTTACATAAGAAATATAAATCATCAAAAAATGTGTGTTTGCCCGTGATATTATTTCGGAACCAATGGTGTCCAAACGTTCAATAGAGATCTATAATGATCGGAGCTGAAAAAAATAATTCATAGCTCTGAGCTCTAACCTTAGACAATACTTTATAATGTTATAATTTAAAATGGCAATTATTGAGGATTGTCCTAAGTTGGCCAACATTTTTAAATTGTTTCAATTTCAACATATATTCGCCAAATTTTGTTTTTGAGCAGTGACATACTTAGGAATCCATCGTAGATTTAACCCTCGACCCTAAGATCAGTCATAATAAGTGCTGCCGACTCAGCTAATGTTTCGGTCAACATGTCCATTTTCTTTCTTCGCTCCCCTCTCTCCTTCCCCCGACCCCAAAGAAATTACTGCATCCACGAAGAGGTGCTTAATCTTACCAGGTTCTACCTCATTGACACCTTGACACACTCACAAGTCACAAATGACTGTCCCCTCCCTCAACTTCATAACATCAACAAAACAAACACATGCGACGAGTTGAGAGAGAATTGTTCTTTTCACTCAGCATAACAGATCTCTTTTGTTTTATTTGTAACGACAACAAAAACATTCGTTTTTATGTCAGTCACGGAGACAGCTAGCAACGTTTCAAGACTTGCCCCCCCCCCGAATTGATTCGGGATAAGAGCACACCGGAAGTACAGCGTGAACTAAATATATTTCTCCTGGAAGCACTCCACGCCATTGCTAAACGTCCTTAACCTAGTCCACAGACAAGACATACCAAACACCAGACCCACATCCTCCAGGTTAAAATGGCTATGCTCCGTGGGAGAGCTTGAGTCTTTCAACACGGGTATTGCTAGATGCCATCAAGTGGCATTAAAATCAAAGGCCATTTAAAAAACAAAGCTAATCTTAACTATGGTTTCAATAGGGAGAGGACACAAATATCCATCTTGAGTTAATCGGACAGCTTCCACAAAGCTAGTTTCAGGTAGCGACCCAGCCATTAATTACGTTAAAGTAGTAGGGATGAGAAAAGTAAAATGTAGTTTAAATGTACCCAAATTCGTGTCGAATCAGAATGTAGATTAATTTAAGATTCTAGCTCAAACCTCCCCACACCGCGAAACAAGACTAAATGAGCTTGATATTAAGACTACATGCCTAAAGGTGACCTGGCGGTCTAGGGGTAAGGTGTCGGACTTCTATGCTGGAGGCCGGGGTTCAATCCTAGGTCCCGGCAAAGATTTATCTGATTACCAAATCCTTCCTTCACCTTTGACAACACATCTTGTGAATGTGAGGAATGCCAGGCCTCCACCGTGGTTCGGATTCCACGTTAAACTGTAGGTCCTCCATTTCATCTACCCTACCATTACACATTAGTGTAAGTGCGTATAACCCGAACGGGTAGTAAGACGCGGTGCTAATAATAATAATAATAATAATACATGCCTAAAGATATGGGTCTCATTTTAAGACCTTTTATTTTATAGGTTCTACTAATTTTTATCGGTCACACTCCTCATGTTAGTTATCTAGCCCCGCTTCGGTGGCCGAATGGCTTAAAGCTGGGATCTTCAACCTTTTTATGTCCAAGGGCCAAAGTTTATGTCTCTTGTTGGCTCGCGGGCCACAATACTGTACCGACAATATTCGAATTGAATAGATATTAAAATTTTCGTACTAATTCATTCTTATACACTTAGCTCACACTAAGGCTTAAACCTATTTCGAAAAGGTGGAATTTAAGATTTCTGGTGAAGCATATTATCTGTTGATTTTTTCCCATTTTTAGATGTTTCATAGCAGGAGGTAGCGCTATTCTCTCTACCGGAGTTGTCGTTTGCCACTTGAAATTACTCGTGCATACGTAACTTATAAAAACTTAATTCTTTTCTTCACGTAAAAAGCAAAATTCATTTATAAACTAATCTACTTATTTATTTTATTAGTTGACTATGTAATCTGTATTTGTCATTTTTTATCTTGAAATAATTTTATATTTTTCATGACCCAACGAACGGGCAGCAAATATGTTACCGTGGGCCAAGGGTTGTAGACCCCTGAAATCTTAAAGCGTCACTCTCACATTAGACTATAGTTCCGATGAGGATAAGACTGGGAATCAAATCCCGGTCTGGTGTTCTGAGGGTGTTTGGCCTAAGTTATTTTCCACTCTCCCTTCACGTAAATGCTGGTACACCTCTAAAATCAACATTTCCCATCTCTAACACATTAGCCTAATTATTATATTCACGTATCACCCTAAAGGGTATTAAACGAGCTGACAAAAACTAAAAAGTTATTAAATAAGCTAGTCCTGTTTTATTTTGTGCACCTCATCTAACCTACCCGTTCTAGCTATCCATTTGTTTACACTAATTAGGAAGGTGAAAGTTAGAGGTAATGTATTCGCATTTGTATGAAGAGAGAGAGAGATGCTAATGTGGAAATAACCTCACCCTCAATCTACCGAGCCGGAATTCAATCCCTTACCTTCCCGTCCCTGGCACACCAGTCAAGATTATGTTGAAGCTGTTATTCGTGTGCCCAGATGTATATTATTGTTTCTAAACGTATCAGTAGGCATGTATTAGATAGTGTTTATAATTTTAAAGGCTAGGGAGGAAAAAATGTATTAGGGAGGCGGCTGAAGTTGGCATCCAAAATACTAAAACAAATTAATAAGGCTATATTAATATTTTCAAAATAATCATGTTTTATTAGCCATAGTCAAACGTACAAATTCAAAAATGTTTAAATTTTAAATAAGTAAGCCTATTATTAAATATGCATTGGCAAAATTAACTAAGCACCAGAATGATTGAATGACTCAAAAGGTTGACACCCGTTGACCTAAGTGCAAGGTCCTCCCCCCCCCCCTTCTCAACCCACGTCATTTTCAAAATAATTTGTTGTCGAATGTTGGTGTACTTCTTGCTTAAATGACCCTTATCATGTTCTCTCAATCTGAATTAAGTCATCAATAGCCCTTGAGTTGAACGTACTGTAAAACTTGAACAAGACCTGTAAGCTAAAATAAAGCTATTTATTAGTAGACTAATGTTCTACTAGCTTCGGTGGTTGAATGCTCTAAGACAACCCTGGGAAAATTACTGTCAGTTATGTATTTTTATGCGGCCCACAAGCTACAAAAAAATAGTGATAAAAATATCAGAATTAAAAAATATATTTTTATGTTTGTATCTAAAATTTATATTCAACACACCGATGAACAATTAGTTAAGGCAACTTTAAGAACCTCAACTATTAAATTTATACTCGGCATTAAATAAATTATAAAATATATAAAAAAGTGCATTCATCTCAAGTTCTGTTTTATTGGAGAACATTTTTTTAAACTGTCTTGGACTTTATTTATATTCTCAACATAATTTTATTTTTTAAATAATAAATTGAGTTCCTTGATGGCAGCCCATTCTTGTATTTATATTCTCAATGCGGCCATTCATAGAAAAAAACCTCTAACAATAGACTGGACCGTTGATGACGGCAAGGCCGGGGTTCAAATCTTGGTAGAGTGTACCGAGGATGATTTTTCTTGAATGGTTTTCTTTTTTTTTTCTCTGCCACATTCTCTAAATTCAACCTTCCTCATCCCTTACACATAAGCGTAATTATTACATATGCGAATAACGGGAATGGGTAGTAGGACGCGGTGAATAAAATAAAGAATGTTTATTTACCCGAAGGAGGTGGAGATAAATTATAAGTACTGTATAAAATAACAATTTACATCATCTCTAATAGCTATGTAAACTACCTCAAATCAGCGCAAATCACAGACAATTTAAAATCTTACCTCGAATTTGGGTTCTTGTTCTAACAATTTTATTTTAACAAGATACGCCATAAACGTGGATATATATCAAATACGTCGTAATTTCATCACTAACAAATAGACGAGGTTATGCCGAGTTTTCTCAACGTGAGAATCTGTGCGCGCTATTTTCACCTGTAGCTGTGGGGGCAGATAGGACTTCTTGGCAATGGAGGAAACATAGAGGTCGCTTCACACCTAGACGGACGCTGCGAGCCTTTGTATAGGGCATTCACGGTAACATTTTATATAGGTTGAAAAATTACAAAAAATAGTTTCATACCAGTGTCGTGGCGTAGAGTGTTGCCACCAGTGTAAGTAGAGTTAGTCTAAACTGTGTCTGTGAAATGTTTTCATTAGTCAGTAAGAACACTCATTTGTCAGGTATATAGTTCATAACCTGATTGGTCAAATTACGTCCGGAGAAGATGGGGGGGGGATATCACAGGTACAGTTTCAACAAGCTCTGCTTAACCGGACAACAATCCACGAAATGCCTGATACACACCTTCTAAACTAGCCTCTTCATCATTCTTAAAATTAAATCATTTACAAACCTTGTGTGTTGATTACGATCTAAATATTATCAATGATACCTAAATGTTTTACCTGAATGGCTGGGAGGTTAGTACTTTCTATTCTCAGTGTTAAAATAAAAATATATTTCTAGAATTTCTCAATAGAAAGGTGAAAGGGAGGTTATTACTCTCGGTTTTTCTAATTGAAATTGTATCCTACTTTTTAATGACAGCTGACAGGTTTTGTAATACTAATATTAATTATAAACTTTTATAAATACTAATTGTTCTTTTTAGCAATTTATGCCTTAATGTTCGTTTGAGCTACTCACAGCTAATTCCTCAATAACCACACTAAACTAATTTTGTAAAACACAACCCCCAGTTTTTTGACCTTTAATTATTCCTCGCCTTGGTAAGGATAGCTCCAGTTTAATTTATGGTAACTTTGCAGGGAATGAGCCATGGTCATACATGCAAGGAGAAGTACAGTTTTTAAATGTCATTGGTGACCTGGCGGTCTAGGGGTAAGGTGTCAGACTTCTATGCTGGCGGTCGGGGTTCAATCCTCGGTCCCGGCAAATATTTATCTGATTACCAAACCTCCCTTCCTTCACCTCTGACAAGACATCTTGTGAATGTGAGGAATGCCAGGCCTCCACCGTGGTTCGGATTCCAGGTTAAACTGTAGATCCTCCATTTCATCTCCCAATCACCCTACCATTTCACATTTGCGTAAGTGCGTATAACCCGAACGAGTGGTAAGACGCGGTGCTAATAATAATTTAAATGTCATTATAATTTAGTAGATTACCTTCCATGGCTAAGAGGCTAAAAACACTCGTTTCCCATCTATATAACGGTCCTAGTTTGTAAATCCAAATAGAGTGATTTCATGTTTTAAGGCATTATAGTTTCTAAGTCTTCTAGCGCCGGTAGGGAAACGAACACTAGCCACGTGATAACAACTTTAGCGCCGCTGCACTGATACCCGTGCGCGGCGTCAGCTGATGTGAACGGGGCCAGACGAGCGGGCTGTTGGCAGCGGACCTAATTGCGCTTCATCAACAGAAATAAATTACACGATTCGAAGAAATTACACGCAGGAGGGCAAGACGATATTATGGTGGAGGGGTGCGGGGTTAGAGGGGGTACCGGAGATACATTGCGATGATGATGATGACGACGACTAAAGTTGAGGTTAATAAGAAATAAATCCTAAAACTTGAAAACGGAGGTTAGCTAGCTAGTCTATACGTGGACCGATTGAAAGGGAAACGATTGGTATCGGTGAGGAGGAATTAAATATAGTTTTGTTTGACAAACATCGACACTTTTTTTTGGTCATCGCATCTCGCTACCCGTCCGGGCTATAAGCATAAGTACTAATGACATTTTGTGAAGGTGTACACGAATTTGCGTCGAGAAAGTGAGACCATTCGACCATCGAAGTGAGTTGCATTAAAACTTAATCTCAGGATTTAATTTAAAAATCATGTTATCATTTCATTTCTCCCTGGGGTTATTGGGCGGTTGTCACCTCCTGATAAAAGTGGAATCCAAAACACTCCCATTCTTGCCGATAAATATAAATGTTAATACCCCTGGACAAGCCTTGAACACCAACCTAAGTAAGGGAGTAAGGGAGTAGGCCTATAATAAAGTTTTGAATTTGTTGTGTTAATAGTTTCAAACCTACAATACCAAATTTAAATTAATAATGTATTGTAATAAAATTATATTTACAAAGAAATTTTGAATGCCCTTTCAAGGGAAATTTATTTTAAATTCACATTTGTTAGTATAGTAATACGGCACTTTTTTGAGTTTGACTATATTTAGCTTATTGAATGAAGTAACTCGTTTTCTATAAAAAAAAAATGTGGGGTAAAAAGTGTTATTTAACTTTTTCAAAATGGTAGGGCACTAGGTAATTATGGGATTTATATACTAATGATGATTTAAGAGAATATTAAGGGTTATTATCAGTGGCATGGCGAGGTGTGTTGCCAAGTCAAGCAGACACTGTTTATACTGTACTTGTGATGTTTTATATAACCTTCTTGCTGCTCATTACAAAATCATATTATATAGAAGTTAGTCTATATATATATATATATATATATATATATATATCCCATGGGAATGTATGTTCATTGATATCCAGCCAATGAGCATTCTACTGTGTTACGACAACAAAAATTCACATGCACAGTTTAAGCAAATCCTGCTGACACTGGCAACACACTACGACACTGGTTGTTATGGACTTCAGGAATAAAATCAATACTAATGTAATGATAGCCTAAGGGTTCTACAGATCTTAGAGCAAAGCACATGAAATTGATTTTATTTTAAATTTCAGCCCACCTAGGTCAAATTATTCTGGTCTGCACTCAACAGGAAAACAATTAACAGTCATTTTTCATTATTTCATTTATTTGAGGTATATAACGTGCACTTTCTGAACCGACTGATTATATCGGTAGGCTTACAAGAAGATTTCTATGAGCGAGAGTGAAAGGGCCTACCAATTTTGCCGGCAAAGGCATTTTCATATGCCTCCTAGAGTTCTTTTACATGACACATTCGGTATGGGACCAACGGCTTTACTTCCCCTCCGAAGGAAGTTGTGCTACGGATTTTTATCGCTCAAGAAAAATCCTTCAATCCCGGATGGGTATGAATCCACGAACATCGGGATCTAAGGTGAGCACTTTACTCCA
>CABEEJ010005739.1:12362-46715 GCA_901482245.1 Timema douglasi | reverse complement strand
GTCAACCCTCAATTTTTTTTACTATACTCCTCTAGAATTTATTTGGAGTAGTCAGCCCTCGATTATTATTTTCTTTGAAAATCAACGCTCTTAGAATATATTTATGCCGTTTTTCACTTCTTTTTTCCAATTTTTAAATCGAAGATTTGCTTGGAAGCTATATGGAGTATATTTTTAAACTCATCATATTCGAAAATTTAAGAGGAGAGAGAACTAAATTCAGAGGGGTGGGGGCAAATTTGATCCAGGGGGAAATTTTATTTTAAGAGTGCAATGTTTCCTCCCCTTGGAATTCCACTTTCTCAGTTCTGCCGCCACTGGCCTTTATTTATTAAGTGCTCAATGTCAATTTTCAGACTTGGAGGGTAGAGGTGCTGACATATCTAAGTTTCTAAATTCTAAACATATTCATAGCACTTAATGTATTTAACCCATACCCAAAATACCATAAATATTACCTCCGAATTGCTTCTAAAGGCATTTAGTATCTGTATAATTCATTCACGACCTTAGTTTACTTGTATGACAGCTCAAAAAGTTACTAGAAATAGTCCCTAATATATCCCTACGCCAACAGCTGACATCTATCACTTTGGATAACTGTAATGAAAACGTATGTATGAATTTAATAGTTAACCACAGTAATTTAGGCCAATATTATTTATTATAATATATTATATTTGAGGTCGGACACAAAGCTTATTTATCATTTTATTCCAATTAGAAAAATATTATTCACATCACTTTCACAAAAAGTCTAACAAACATAGCTTTAAAATGGCGGCCGACTAATTTAAACCATGTGATTGAACGTGACGGAAACTAGTTATTTACAATGGTGCACCCACGCAGTGGATAGAAATATTTTATTCAATTAAATATTTAGAAATACGATAACATATTCATAAAATAATTTATTATATAATATATAAAAAATGACAAGTATCTTCTCTTTTCCAAGTATATTATTATTATTATTATTATTAGCACCGCGTCTTACTACCCGTTCGGGTTATACGCTCTTACGCTAATGCGCAATGGTAGGGTGATTGTGAGATGAAATGAAGGACCTACAGTTTAAAGTGGAATCCGAACCACGTGTGGAGACCTGGCATTCCTCACATTCACAAGATGTCTTGTCAGAGGTGAAGGAAGGGTTTGGTAATCAGATAAATCTTTGCCGCTTTTCCAAGTAAATACGATGCCTTTATTAAACGGTATTAATGTATGCACTATATTACACATATTCATTATCGTTCCAAAACTAATAAGAAGTACTTTTAATTGTGTTTAAAATATTGTTTCAAGTTGGCTAAAAAGAAATTATTAAAAGTAATGAAATAGTATGAGAAAACTTAAGATTACGTTAGCCTAATTTAAATGTAAAATATAACATGTAATTAAAAAACTTAACATTTATAACAAAAAAGTCATCTTTTACAAGTGTTGGCAACCCAAAACTTAAAAATATTATTTTTGAACTGTCATCCAGGTAAAAACCTATCGTGAACATACTCTAATATTTCTTTGCTTGAGGTCGTTGGGCTCAAGCCTGCCCCCTTCCCCCCTACCCGACGATATGTTGACCTGGCTACGGCCTTGACCGGAACCCTTAGCTTAATAGTCAGACACGCTACTTACTGAGATAAGGTGTCGGACTCGTATAAGTTTTAATCAATAGCTCTAAAAAGTATCAACGTTCGATAGAATTTAAATATTTTATGTTACGACTTACGAGCGTTTGTGGGTCGTTTGAAAAACTCGTCTTTGCACATGTAATGTGCGAATATTAAACCAATAGCAAAATAGCTAAACTTTCTGCAGAGGCTCGTATTCACGGATAAGGAAGGTATACCCTGATTTTGGTTGGAAGAACGGTAGAGAAAATTGAAAGATATTCTCTTGTGGATAAATTTGTTAACATTTTATTATATTATTTGTGTTATTTTATAGGTATTGATGATAGCTATCAAAAATGATTTGATGTATAAATATATTAAAATGTTTTTAGTAACTTTAGTAATTAAATTCTACTGTTCTTCCTACTAAAATCATACTATACTCTTAATGTAATTTGTGTATAATCAAACGAACGTTTTTTTGTCATTATTACTGCATCTTGATACCTGTTCAGTTTATAACCATACCTATTACTCTAAAGGGATACGGTAGGAAGGAGGGAGGAAGCACTTCAGAAGTAATCTAACAGCATTTGTGTGGAAGGAGAGTGGGTAACCATTAAAGGAAAACCACCCTCAGTACATTCTATCGAGATTCGAACCCCGATATTCCTGTTGTGGCCCACGGTAACATTTTTTGCGGCCCGCTGGCCCATGAAATATATTTTACAATTGTCTCGAAAGAAAAAATACAATTACAGGTATATATAATTATATATGTATATATATGTATATACTCGCTTTTCTTGTTGGGGGCTCCGCCCCAAACCCCCCAGTGAGTTTTCTTTGCAAGTGGATGTAAACTAATGTAATTCCAGAGCCGTTTTTTGATAGATCTTACCGTTTAGCCACAAGAGACCTCCAAAGAAAGGTCTGCACCGACATTAAAGTTGCTCCGGAATTTTGAAATTTTTTTCGGGGACTAAAAATTAAATTTTTCAACTTTTTGGAATTTTCTCGGCGCTTACAGGCTATAAGCTATAAGTTTTGCCAAATTTCAAGTTTCTATCTCATCTGGAAGTGGGTAAACAATAATATCAATGAGTGAGTCAGCCATGTGGCTTTATGGTAGTATAATCATATAATATACATCTATGTATACGTATTTAAATGATTATTATCCTGATTAGGTGAAGAGAATGAAAACTCTCGGTAGCTTAAGCTGTGGTTACAGCGGAAGTGTATTCGCCCGAATGAAACAAACATATATTTTGCACAATGGGGATGGGTGCACGAGAAGTGAATCTCCACAAGTTTGGTTCGTTCGTGCGAACGATATTTATTTCAGAGATTTAAGAATGATGATAGTGTTAAAGAGTAAAAATATGGCTTTTGAAACACTTATTAGTTTGGTTTTTGAGAGAAGAGCTTTGTGGGCTCAATTTACACCTACATTGTATTGAGAAAATAAAAGGTTCACCCTGTATTCTCTAAAATGGGGAACTTTAAATAATTATTTCTCAACAAATATAATTTTAAGGTAGGATCCATTTAATTAAAACAAGGGGCTATCCCAAATAATCTTCACTCGAATACTCTTCCAGTGTAGCCACAGCCTTAGTCACACCACAATGTAACCATACATCATAGTAGCAACAGAATGACTTGCAAAATGTCGCGCATGCGCAGACTAGAGGTTTGAACAGGGGTTGTGTATCCAGTCTCATTTTGTGGAAACGCATTATATTTTGAGATTGACAAAAGTGAGTCCAGAGCAGGGCCACCTCAAGGGGCGGGCGAGGTGGAACAATTATAGATATAATAAAACAATTTAAACCGATTTCAACCAATATTAACATGGAGACTATGAACAACGAACTACTAGTCATAAATTAAAAACAGTTTAAGTTAGTTTCGAAATACGAATTATATCATATCCTCCTGTGAATTTCTGCTACCCGGGATTCTTCACTTGTAGGTACCATATCAACATTTTCCTTCAGGGAGCAGGAACTCTATAACATTTCGATCCATTACTATATACCCCCATTTTCAGATTGTTGGCTGAATTTTGGGACTGTCTCAGTGTTCCCGGTGTTTTATACGTCATGAGAATTTCAAAAAACATGAATACGTGCTAAGAGGTACAGATTTAACCAGAGCTACGTACCCTGGCAGTGATATATGAACCGCCACTACCAGAAGATGGTAGTTTTCTTTAATGCTCTAGTTCCACACTGAATGGTTTGTAGATAATGTATATACGGTTTTTGTGGTTTAGGTCCGCACTGGAATGGTGACGGTGAGTGATGGTAAGAGCCGACCACAACCAATGAGGTTGCACCTTTCCATGGAAATTCTCCAGTTGCAAAGAGAAGAACTTTCACCTATCAATCACAGCTACAATAAGAAAACACCTCCAGTAGATTCAAAGGTAAGTGGGTTAAACTTTGTACCGATTACAACCTAGACCCGTTTTAATAGAGTTATAACAGTATGTTTAAATATGTTTATTTATTTGATGAGTTCACAGATTATCGTAGCTCAGTTCTAGACTAAACACAATATCCAGGCTCCAGGATGTTAACTACCGTAACCATCCAAGTAAAAGCAAATAAACAAAATATCAAAAGGATATAATGTTCGTACTTTGTTGTAGCTCGAGATTCTTAGGTCCTGAAGGCAGTGGCAGCTCGTAACTAAAATTAGTGGGGGTTCTGCTCCAGAAATTTTTTAGCCTTTGTTTTAAAATTGTGTAAAAAGAAAAAAAAACATGTATAAAAAGAAAATTTATTCAGGAACTTGATAAAATCTTAACAAAAAAACTTGTTTACTTACTTTAACTTAAATTGTTACAGTTGAGCTATTCATTTAAATGAAATCCATTCTTCTTGTTTTGATTTGCGCAAAAAGTTCAATAATTTTCTCCTTGAGATCTGTATGAAAATTGAGGAAATTTTTTTCCATTGAAAGTACTGCAAGTGCATTAATTCTTTCTGTTGAATAAAAGAACCGAAAAAAAAAGAATCAAATAGAATAGCTGGAAGAAAATAATAATTTAATTATACACTATTCTACACTTTATCACATTCAAGAATTTGGTACACGGTTTTTAAGCACAACACACGCTTAAAAACTTCCTCCCACCATCGCACCAGAGCCGGCACTGCGAGAGCGACAGTGCTCTCTCTACCTGGCAGTCCCGACTTCCTCCCCACCCCCTCCTATATGAGCATGCGCACAACAGTCAAACACCACGTCACTGGCACTGTTAAGCGCACAGTTCCATACAAAGATTTTTGTATCTTTTTCATAAACTGGGGGATGGCTACTAAAGTACTGACATTAAGCTTAAGAAATATATATTGTACTACAAAAATAAAGAAAGAATTAAAGAAAAAAGAACTCAATATATTAAATGTTATCAATAATATCAAGTGGAAATAGGGGGTGTTGCAGTTCCGCAGTGCCTACACACAAGCCGCCACTGCCTGAAGGTCTACTGATTGAGATAAGATCATGATCCTAAAGGCGGGTATTCACTTGAGCATTCATTCGTGCGTGCTCGGCTAGATCTGTTCGTGTGTGGTATGATTCAGCTGGTGAATATCTGTTTGCAAGCAAGCGTCTAGAACGAACAGAACGCTATCGAACGACTTTTGGGTTTTCTTCATATATATATATGTCCGGTGCTGAGGAACCTTCAACACGGACTTTATTTTAATAAAGTTAAAAAAAAACACGATGCTTGAGTTAATATCGCGAGACAGTTAGTATGTTCTGCTCCAGAAGTGAAGAAGAAAATAGATAGTATGCTCTCTAGCTTCCGGCGTGAAAAGGTCAAGAGGAAGTAAAGTTTCCTCTTTTTAGTCAATGCGCACAGCACAAAGAAAAAACCTACTGCCACTATCAAATCCAATTTGATGCTGAGCTCCAGTCCTTGTTCTGTTTGTGGCGAGATTGATGAGAACAAGTCGAGCACCAGCAATGATCCGAATGCTCGGAGTATTCGGACGTATCATTTGCTAGAGTTCGTTCGGAGTTTTCGGCTTGTTCCGTTCGTTCGGAGTAAACAACAACAACAACAAAAACCCAGCAATATTCAGTCCAAACAGGAAACATCAAAGTGCATTATTTTGCTTTAACAGTAGGTGAGTTTTCGCGATTGAATTGGTTAATTCTTGGTATCAACCAAGAACAAACTGTTCTGACCAAGCTAAATGGTGAAAACGACTGTTTTGATTCGCAAACAGTAAAGGGTGATGGGGGAAGATTAAGGTTAACATATTTTGTCTGTAAGTGAATTAGAATGTAATTTTATCCAGCGGCTTAATTGATTATCGATCTTTACGGAAAGACTATTATAGTCAGGAGCTTTCAAACAAAATTCTCAATGATTAGTCTGCTGAACAAGAGCTCAACAATTGGTCATCCGTGATGGTTTGGATTTGAAGCTCTATACGGAGCAAGCAAATTGGAAACCACACAAATCAAGTATTTATTTAAATATTAATTTACTCTCTATTGCCTTTCATTAGAATGATATCAGTAGTTATTATTATAAATGTGTTTTTTTTTATTATTATTAAAATTCAAGACACACCGTTGGGTACACCGTACGCGAACAAAAGGTATCACCTTTTCTGGTTGGATGGGGGAGTTATAATTCGAAATTTGAATCCCTACCGAATCTGAGGGGGCGTTCCTCAATCGTTTCCCACTCTCTTAATTAAAATTTAGGTACACTACCTCAAAATTTCCTTATATGTACCTAATTAGTCAACACATGCGAATAGCACGAGAGTTATATATTGGATATTGAATAAATACATATACATAATATATATGCATAAATTAGGGAATTTAGAACAAGTATTTGAATATATTATTTAATTTGTCTCATTACGAAGTAAATAACTAATTACATACTATTAAAAGCTCAATTCTTCTTATAACATTTTTTTTTAATCCGAGGCATTGTAAATATATATATATATATATATATGTGTCTGTTTTCTAGTTTATAAATTTTCTTTGAATATGACAACTCATACAACAATATTGTAATAAGATGTTGTATAAATAATGTTATTGAAATCTATTTATATTTTGTATTCAACCTTTAGTTTTAAAAAAACAACTTGTTCTGCGAGGTTATGCAAATATTGTCCATTTTATAAGCAGGACGCGGAAATTCTTAGTTTACATAATGTGTTTTATTGATCACCAGGGGTCGGTGCTACGGGCTTTGTCAACCTGTGTAAATGTTGACTGGCTGCTTCTCACCATCTTACTCTCTCTCTCTCTAACCTCTCTTTTCAACCCTTTCCCCTTGAAGTCATATTAAAAAATACACATAAAGAAGTTTTCTATTTTCTGCTATGACACACTCTACCTACCGTCTGACATTAAGTACACATCGTTTACACTGAAACGTAGCAGTCTTACCTTGAGGGATTACACTATGACCTTATCTTATAGACTATACCATAGTATAATAATACAAGGTAAGCTTTCTACCTTACAGGTAATGAAAATAAATTAAAAAATATATATTTCTTCTTATAATAAATTAACTCCTTTACTCACTTTTAATGTTTCATTGACTAGAGGAATCATTCAAATGTTTTACAAATACGTTACTTGCAAATCTTATCTTAATGGTTCCACTATGGTATAACTTATCAGATAGCGCCATAGTGTATTTCACTTTGGTGGCAGCATGGTGGTGTTACTCTCGCCATGAACTAAACTGCTGACGACGGGGAGATAGAGGTTCGAATCTCTGTAGGATGATCTGAGAGGTTTTTTTTCCCAAAATGGTTTTCCACTTTCCCTTCACGCAAATGCGGGTATACTTCATATAAATATAACCTTCAAAATCCCTAAAACTACTAGCATAACTAGTACGAAGGCGTATAACCCGAACGGGTAGTAAGACGTGGTGCTAATAATAAAAAATAAATTATTATTATTATTATTATTATTATTATTATTATTATTAGCACCGAGTCTTACTACCCGTTCGGGTTATACGCACTTACGCTAATNCGAGTCTTACTACCCGTTCGGGTTATACGCACTTACGCTAATGTGTAGTGGTAGGGTGATTGTGAGATGAATTGGAGGACCTACAGTTTAACGTGGGATCCGAACCACGGTGGAGGCCTAGCATTCCACACATTCACAAGTTGTGAGTAATACACGTCTTGTCAGAGGTGAAGGAAGGGTTTGGTAATCAGATAAATCTGTGCCGGGACAGAGGATTGAACCCCGGACCCCCAACACAGAAGTCCGCTGTACAGATGGCATAATACACAGAACAATATGCAAATATATATAAATGTAAATAGTAGGCACAAATATTGACAACTGATGAAATATCCCCCGGTGATGGCTCGGAAGGAGTGGGCGGTAGGACCTAGAAGCACTTTTTTTTTCAACTTTTGTCCGCTGCTTAGAGATTGCTATACATAAATATGTGTCTTTAGAAGTGTCCGTTTCCGTTATTGGTAGGATGTTTCGTCGTAAGAGTCCATGTTATCTTGCCGGGGAAACATGAACTGTCCGTTATAAATACTTTGCACCTCGTCTTACTACCCAGTTGAGTTATTCGCTCAATTACGCTAATGGGTTAGGAATTGGGCAGGTTGAATATAGGGGAAGTGAACCCCCCATTTGCGTGGAGGGAGAGTGGGAAATCATTTAGTAAAAACCACCCCCAGTTCACCCGACCGAGATTTGAACCTTGATCTTCCCGTCCTCAGTAGTAGAGCTCTACACAAAACTAGCGCGTTAGCTAACCACGCCACCGAGGTGGGTTGTCCGTTATAAAGAAGAATCCGCTATTCAGAGGTGTCCGTTAAGGGAGATTTCACTGTATTACAAGTATTAAGTTTTCTTTTATCACCTTCCCTGACTGGCGTCCAAGATACCTTCTCTTTTTGGTTCCAACACTAATATTCACACCGCATGCGTACTTTCTACTCCTCTCTACGCTCTCAAACAACCATTATTGATGATATCGTCTCCCCCCTTTTTATTATAAATTGGGTGACTTAGTGGTCTAGAGGTAAGGTGTCGGACTTTTATGCTGGGGTCCGGGGTTAAATCCTCGGTCCCGGCACAGATTTATCTGATTGCCAAACCCTCCCTTCACCTCTGACAAGACGTGTATTAATCACAACTTGTGAATGTGTGGAATGCTAGGCCTCCACCGTGGTTCGGATCCTACGTTAAACTGTAGGTCCTCCATTTCATCTCACAATCACCCTGCCACTACACATTAGTGTAAGTGCGTATAACCCGAACGGGTGGTAAGACGCGGTGCTAATAATAATAATAATAATCTGTACAGTAAGCTAAGTACAATATGTATGGATTAGTCATAAATCCTGCATACATCATTGTATAGTGCAATAATTAGATTGCATTAGTTAATATTAAAAGTACATAGGTTCATATAGATTAAAATGTGTTCAAGAAGAGTATGATTTTTTTTAAATATGTATGTATGTATATATATATATATTTTCCAAATAATGGACACCTCTTAATGACGGACATTGTTTTGATCCCTGAAGGTGTCCACTATTAAGAGATTCCACTATATAACATTCTTCACGCGTATCAATTAGATTAACGGCAAGGTTTGTTTGTTCAATTCAACAGTAATATGTACACAGTTTTTTACTCCGAACCTTGACGGACTACTACTATCTGCCCCTATCCTAAAAGCTATGGCATAGTTGAAATAAGAAAGGAAAGCTTGCTACCTTTCATGGTAAAAGAAGAGTAAATAACTGCATTCTATTTACCCTGAAAGATAGAAAGATTACCTTGAAGGGTTACCGCATGGTGCAGCTTATACAGGGTGGCCCAAGGAAAAGTAACCCGCCTCCTATATCCGGCAGGCGCCTCACTCTGAATTGGAGGAGGTCAATCCCCTTCCATACATATTTGTGACATGAAGAATGAGTCAATAAAGCTTTAGACAAGCAGTTCACTTGCTCATTCTTCATGTCACAATATGGGTTGAAGGGGATCGACCTCCCCCAATTCAGAGTGAGGCACCTGCTGGATATAGGAGGTGGGCTACTTTTCCGTGGGGCACCGTGTAGGATAGAGGGCCACAATGTAATTCATTTATTCAAGATATTTAACATGCACTTTCTGAATTGAATGATTATATCATCACATGATAATTTCTATGAGCATAGTTCCAGATAACGACACAGAACCATATTATTTTAAGCCGTGTGGCTTGACAGCTATTGATTGCTACTTCCTCCCTGACCGAGGCGGCCATCTTAACATAAACTTATTACTGTATTAGGCCTATTCATACAAACCTAAGCGCCTCCTCGGTGCCCTCTTACAATTTACCACGCCACTGAAAACCAAAAACACCCACTTATTGGGAGAGGGGCAGGGACTAGGTACCACCCAGGTTGGTAAACACTGCCATGGAACATGCAGCCACCGAAGTATACCTTATTATACTTGGTCGGAATTCTAACCCCAGCCTCTCCATCACCGAAAAACTAGACAAGACAAGACTGAGGCCTTTGCCCAACAATGCGAGTTGGTATCGTATTACAAATAAATAGGCAACAGATGTTCTACGGTTGGAGGTAGCCCGCAAGTTCTATTTGTCACTACACAACTGAATATATATATATATATATATATATATATATATATATATATAATATCTTAATGTCTGTGTCTCTTTCCACACCTTATATAAGCCTCTAGATGCCCTATAAAGATGGTACTTTCCACAACAATAGTATACAACACAGGACAGAAGATAACAAAGTTGTATTTTCAAATTTTTGTATATGAGATTTTATTAAAGCCTTTGTAACCCCCGCAATCTTGGGGTAAAGTGCTCGTATTAGGACCTGATGCTCGTGGGTTCAAACACAGCCGGGGTTGATGGATGTTTCTTGAGTGAAGAAAATCGGTAGCACAACTTCCTTCGGAGGTGAAGTCAAGCCGTTGGTTCCATGTCGATTGTGGCATGTAATAGAACCCTGGAAGGTATGTGGAAATACCTTTCTTGGAAAAGTTGGTAGGCCCTTTCACTCTCGCTCATAGAAATTCTCGTGTTCTGATATAATCAGTTGGTTCAGAAAGTGCACGTTAAATACTTCAAATAAATAAATCATAATGCCTTTCATGAATTAAAAGAAAAGAACTAGGGTCTTGTGTTTTTCAGCTTATAATTTATATAATTTGCGCCCTAATTATCAAGATCAGTTTTGTTGCTGACAGGCTTATCTGATAGTGTATATATATATATACACACACACACATAACTGTCTTTGCCGACTGCCAGTCTAGAACTCCCAGTCCCTGAATTATTTAGTTGGAAGTTGCTGTCTTCTCTGTAATTGATAGAATTTGTGAATAAGTTTGAGTTTACTAAGTCATGACAAGTTTATAGTTACGAGTATCAATCACGCTGTGCCTTGTCAGCCATGACATGCATGTTCTAAGAAATGAAAGTCAAATCATGACATTTGTATAAAACTAGCCAGCTTCACCCCACTATAAAGTCACATAATCAATGTTATGTTCAATCTAGAACACACTAATATATGATGCTCAATTGAAAACTCCCAAACATGTGATGATAATGATGATGATTATGATCATTCAAATGATAACAATACTTTAATGGCAAAATTAAGGCTTCCATCATTAACTTATTACACTTAACCAAAATTGATAACAAAATAAATATTGCAACTAAAGAAATAATTTACACACACAAACAATATTGTGACATAACAAAAATTATAGCCAAATTACAAAATATTATAATGAAACACATAAATACAATAAAAATATTGTTAAAGCTTGCATAATATTGATAAGTTATTTTTAAACAAAGCCTAAAGTGAAGCAAACACACACATTTTGAAATGTATGTGTAGTTTTTGATAGTTAAATGTAATATCCTTAATTACAGTAGTATGTAAAACAAAATTAGGTCATGTAAATCTTGTTAAGTTCTTCTTAAAAGGGTGTGCTATGTTTCTTTTATGTAACATACTGGTAACCTTTGCATTCTATTTTTTTAATTGTAACATAGCTTTTGTATTTAATTTACTCATTCTCTTGATCAATTCAAAAACTTCCTCAATAGGACTATCAAGTTGGCCAACCCATTTGCCATTTTATGTGAATATCTCTTTGCTAATCAAAATCACGAAGCTGGATTAAGAAAAACTCATGCAGAACAGAGTGGAACCAAGGGTGATTTTCTAGGCTTATATATATAAAAAAACAGAATACCAAACCTTGCATATATAGCTATTAATTATGTAGGGTAAAAACTATGATATAAGAAGACGAGTTAAAATAACTATAATATTAAGAAAAGTCTAACTTCACACTTATTATTACGTACAAGAAATAAGTCACTAAACAATTTTTAAGTTGATGTATGAATGAAACCTTTAGTTGGGTGTTCTTATTAATATTTTTCTTATTCAAGCTCTATATTATTGTATCATTTTTACTGGAATAAGTACTTAACTTTGGTACACCGTCAGTGAGTACCTACATTAATGATATAGTAGGTGTACATTTTAAACTTGCCATTAAGATGTGAATCTTTTCAATTGTAATAAAAAGTGTTTATTTTATGAATCGGTATGTCACACTTTCCAGAATCTATTAGCATGTTAATGTTAATTTAGTTTTCTAAAAGGTGTTTTACATGATTTTCTGGTTTGGACATTGCATAATATATTAAAAGCTATTGTTTTGATTTGAAAGAACTTGGGCTACCCAATAAAATAATGTCATAGTTCATTAAATACTGAACATATGCTAGTATACATTTACAGCAAGATGAATAAAACATTTGTTTTGTTACTTGTAAGCCAAAACAAAGTTTAGACATTACCTTAAATTTATCAGGCCAACATTTCCACTATAAATTTTCATCCACAGGCATCACAAGGATCTTATATCTTAGATCAAATAAAGCAGGACCATATCAAATATGCAAGGGGGAGGCGGGGTTATTTTGTGGCTTCAAATCTCTCCAAAAAGTATTAGTAATAATAGTTATATTTTTATATTACTTATGAATGCCTAGACTAGTAGCTTATTAAAGACTTATTAAATTCATAGCACATACAGCTCTGTTTAAGTTTAAAAATTCTAAATTATTTCGATTGATTATCTTAGAACTCAAATGCGTCAGTCAAAAATCTAGCACATTTATCTTGGGAGGCTTACTTTCGATCTTCAACATCTTCAATAGTAGTGCTTTTTTAAAATAGTTGTCTTATTCAAAAGATCAATAATATAAGGGGAGGGAATATTCCACCTGCCTTTATAAAGTGGTTAAAGATGTCCATAGTTTGAATCTCAATAAAGCCACAAGAATGTTTTCTTTTAAATCATTTAAATTTGTTTAAAACGATTTTGAATTTTTTACTAATTTTTGAGGGGGGAGGGGTGTAGAGGGGTAGCCATGGTCTCTGGATAGGAAAAAATAATCAAATTTGACAAAATTGGCTGAATTGTTAAAGCTCTATGGAAATTCACGTATACATATTACACACACACACACACATATATATACATACATATTACACATATATGTATATATATGTGTGTGTGTGTATGTGTGTGTGACTGTATATGTATACATATATATAAACTCATATAAATGCTAATAACCACTATTTTAGAACTGGGACAAATAAATATTGATATGTTGATATGTTTTCAGGATCAGAACACTTTTTCAATGCTTCATATAAATATATATATGAGAAAGTAAATACTTAAAAGTTAGGGATAGAAGTCGCATTGCTATAAGTACTGAGATATATACAATTTCTTAGATCATCGGTTCTGCAAGGTTAGTGAGCTTGCTTTTCCGGCTAAAGCTTTTGGCAAGGTTTTATCGGGGGATTATCTTGGGCATTTTAGAATCAGTAAATTAGAAATTAGTGCTTTATGGTCAGTATTGATTTGAATATTTACTAAACTTTCCTCTTTATTGCTAAAGAAAATGTGAAATTATCCTCTTCTCTCCATTTTTCCAGTGACTCATCCTCTTCTCTCTACTTTTCCAGTGACTCATCCTCTTCTCTCCACTTTTCCAGTGACTCATACGCTTCTTAATCCTCACCATGGGTATTTCAGGAACGCATGGTGAATGTCACTCGTCAGAAGGTGGGTGGACTTGGACTCAGCATTAAAGGAGGCGCTGAGCACAAGCTTCCTGTCCTCATCTCGAGGATATTTAAGAACCAAGCAGCCGACCAAACTGGTCAACTCTTTATTGGAGATGCGATTATCAAAGGTGAGTTTTGTGGCTCTCCCATGAAAAATCAAATTAAAAATGTCACTGCATATGTTTAGTGTGTGTGTGTGTGTGTGTGTGTGTGTGTGTGTGTGTATATATATATATAAATCAAAATGAAAAATTCAAGTCAAATTTTAATTTTGTGTTTGTATCCTCAATGTGTAATTTTAAGTTATGTGTACAGATTTCTTTAGCACCGCGTCTTGCTACCCAATCGGGTTATACACTTACGTACTAATTACTGTAATTGTTTTAGGGATTAGGAAGGTTATATTTAGAGGAAGTGAACCCGCATTTGTGTGGAGGGAGGGTGGAAAATAATTTTGGAAAACCACCCTCAGTACACCCGAATGACATTCGAACCGTGATCTTCTTGTCATCGGCAGACTAGTCCACTATGAAAGTAACGCTTTAGAGCATGTGACCACCTAAGCGGGTCTGTACAGAAACTGAATTTATATGTACAGTACTGCACCTTTCTAATTGTCTGGGCTAACTGAATATGTATATCAATAAAATAGAGAAGAGGAAGGTACATTATAGAAGAAATATATCTGAGTTTTCATGGAGGAATTGTGGAAGGCCATTTAGGAAACGATCTTCCTGGCCAGAATTTCTAACCCTACTTTTTCGTCACCAATAAACCAAACTAGGCGGGAGTAACGACTTCTTTACCTGAGTGTCCATCAGTGTGTATGCTATTTATTGACATTAATAAAATTTATAAAAAAACTTTGAAGCAGTAATTCACCAACAAAAGAAAAACTCGTGCTTGTATTTACTGAAGTTATTTGTGATTAAGAGGAGCTTATGGAGTATTAAAATGCAGTTACTCTAGTATAAACGTTTAAAGTGGGTTTTTTTTCCAGTTAACGGAGAATACATTACCTCCTGCCACCATGACGATGCCGTCAACATTCTTCGTAACGCTGGAGACTTGGTCATCTTAACCGTCAAACACTATCAAGCTGCAACACCTTTTCTTCACCGCAGCTGTAAGTAAGCTAGAGAATTTTTTTTAGTTACTAATTAGAAGCCCTGGGGCCTAGTTATATAATATCAAAACATTTTTTCTGTGTGAGAATTTATCACAATCATTGGTTATTGCATTGGCCAAGTATGGTGCCACTAAGTTGTATTTAGATATACTCTAGAGTTACAATTATTGAGCCTTTGATTATCCGGCCCAGTTCTCAATTTAAACCAGTGCGTTTTAAAATAAACAAACTGTTATATTTCCACTATAAAACATTTACTGAATTTATTATGTAATCCATTTGACACTCTATTTTCACTTGTCCTTGTTTTGTAACCGATGTTCCGTTTCCAAAATAAAGTAATGTATAGTAATGATTTAAAAAAATATATTTTTCGTTTAGTTTTTACTGTCCTCCTACAATTACTGTGTTCCTATTTTACATCACAATCATAAAATGGGAAGATTATATTAAAACAACGTTAAATATTCTGTGAAAATTAAAGAAAGTAGGCAAACCCATACTGAAAATTATTTACAATCGGATTCCGTATTATCCTGCTTTTCCATAATCCGGGCCGGAATGCCGCCACTTTAGGCCGGATAGCTGCGACTCCTATGTATCCAGAAAGACCTTGTCTTGAGCTATTTTAATAATAGTTGTAGAGATAATAACCATACAAGCTGTAAAAATAAACACTGTTACAAAGTTTAATTATATGTATAATGATTTGTTGCAATGTTTTAATGTTTGTTTAGTCTCATTGGTGAAATGTTCTATAAGACAATTAAAAGTAAAAGTAACAGCGTGATTTTTACTAAAAAAAATTGGCCCTTTTCCAATCCCGAAGGAATAATGTGATAATGCTGTCTCTTTATGTGGTGGCCTATGCCCTTTATAACTTTTGAACCATATGATGGATATCAACCAAACTTATAACAAATGTAGGCACCTACCAGGACATCTTTGACGTATATTTATCGTCAAACAATGCCAACCAAATTCACGTTAGGCCCATAAAAACCAAAGAGATGATTTATTTTTATTTCAACACTATATTTGTGTAGTGTGATGGCCTCATACTATAGGAAAGACCACCAATGTTTTATGCAGTAAACCATTGTATAATTTTGTTTTTTTGTTTTTTGTGAACCTTTGTTGTTTATAATCATGGTAAGGTCAAGGTTTCTTAGTTTGTATGTGGTTTACTACAGCTGTAAGGAAATTATAGCTATTTTTACCGCGCCTAGTTACATAAAGTAAAGAGCCATATTGATACTACACAGTTATGTTCTTCCCAAACCACTCAGTTTCTATTTTATGAAATCTATTTTAGATGGATGAACAATACGTTCTGAAAGGACAAAAAACAATTTTTCATTTTGGTACTGGTTAATGTAAGCCTATCTGTAATTCATTATGATATTTATAAACAACTACAGGATGTGGAAAATATAAATTGTAGTGAATCCTAAATGTAATAAATTATCATGAATAATGATATATATAAATGTACATGAATGAATATTGTTGAGGACATACGTTAATATGTTAATTTACATCAAGCAACTTTAATATATTTATTGAGGTTTACCAAATAAAATAGACTTAAATAAACAAAATGATGACCATAACAATAAGGAAGGAGAGTAGTATTTGGTGGGTTCAACCATCCACCTCCTCCCTCCCCCGCCCCCAGGGCAGGTATTATTAATAACGTATTTTTGTATTTGACTTCAATGCTTAGTCTAATGAAGTCTTATAAAATTCATGCGCTTACAACTCCATTTACAACAAAATCACAAAAACTTTCTCATATAGCTTTAAAGAAAATCTTCAAAAATAGGTTTTCAGTTAATTAACTTTAAATAAGTTTTCCTTATAAAAACAAAACACATCATCTTGTTAATCACTATAATCACTCTTTATATTTACATTTTAAACCAAATTGCCCAAGAATTTTTAACAAATTTCAAATTATGTTATTTGTAAACAACTATAAATTTATTTGTAATTCGACAAATAAAATCTTATCCTTATTTATCCCAAAAAAACTATTGCTGATACACACTTTTAAATCAATCTTCAAGGCCAGTTTAGAAAAAATTCAAATTGTCTATAATTTGTACTAAGTAAACTATCCTTAGATTAATTTATTTTAGAAAAATAAAGATACATTATTATTGTGAGGCTTTCAACTTAGTGATTTATTCTCAACATGTTTGATATCTATTGTTAAGTCCAACTATCACCGGTCAGCTAATATTTGTAGGGTCAAGCATCTATCATGTGAGGTATTTCCTGTAAATCCGAATGTAGGCCCATAGCTGCTGACTCTAGTGAGTGGGAGAGCATTAAATCTGTAAGTAGCAATGTTCAAGCATCACATGGTTTTTGATGACATGGATCTAGGCCCGTTGATTGGTGCTTAATGCCCTCATTGGAATCTCCTAGTTGACCGATTCTAGCTAGTGTTTATCCTAGAACAGAGCTCTGGGCAGTTGGTTCTAGACAGTTGTCAAGTGTGTATCAAGATGAGTTCGTTTAACAATGGCGCGCCTCATGCCCCATGAGTGTAACTGTGATTAGACATTGGTTAGACATTGGTTGGACAGTAGTTAAGACAATGGTTAAAGAGTTGTGATCCCACTGTTGCCCACTTGAGTTAGAGATCTCAAGCGATACGTTGACGGGGGATGGGTGAACGACTCGGCAGAAGGTAGCAGGAGTTTGACGGCAATGTATGAAAACAGATTGCTTTGTGAAATAAACAAACAATAGTGTATGTGATTGATTGTGTTTTCTTGAGCCTCGTGCTTAGAACCCTCACTCGAACAAAATAGCTCACGCCACCTTACATTTAAGTGTCAGAATGTAATGATAATATAAAATAAGCATGCCCCAGTCACTTTATATATTTGAGTCATATAGTGGGATAGAGATAGCTCATCCCGTCCTTAAATATTGATGTTATATAATGCATAATAAGCGGCGGCCAGCCTTATGACATTTGATTTATCCTAAGTGGGATCTTTATACATAGTGATTAGAAGTCAGCCTTTACATTATTGATTAGGTAAATTAGTCTCCCAATAACAATTCCATACAAAATCGTTTGCAATATTTAGAAAAAAAATAATCAAATTTCACCAAAATCAGTCATCATAAAATTACATTTTTTTTATTTATATAATTATTAATCATGTAATAAACTTAAAAGATACCTAGCCATTTTGAACCAAATTACTAGATCAATTTAAAAAAATATTAAAATCTTTAATAAATCAATCTTCAGTTGTACATGAATTTTATGACTAAAAACAAATCGCCAATATAGTTTTATTTGTAAGGTCAAACACTACCAAGCAACTTATTTGGAACCAAATTGTAAGAGATATTTTTTAAATAGTTCAAATTTTTGAAAAATCAATCATCAGTAAACTATTCATAAATGAGTTTTTACTCCAAAAACAAGTATACACTATACAGTATTATTTTTGTCTTACCATAGAATACCCAGATATAAATTTTAAGCAAAATCGTTAAAGCCATTTTCAAAATATTTTAAATTTTCAAAAATTTCCCATCAGTTAGCTACTCTTCAACGAATTTTTGCCCCAAAACCAATGATACAGTACTATTTTTCATGTCAAACAAATCCTAGATATGCATTATAAGCACAATCGCAAGAGTTATTTTCAAAATATTTTGAATTCTTAAAAAAAAATTGATCATCAGTAAACTATCCTTAATTTGAGTATTTGGATCAAAATAAAAAAAGTACTCGCGATATAGCAAATCTAAATATCAAGTTTGAACAAAAATCCATTTAACTTTTTTGGATCATTGGCCAGGGACAGACAGGTAGACAGATATACATACTTTGGGACAGACAGAATTTTAAAATCCATTTTTTTTTCTGTTCAAGTTCACATAAAACGTGAAGATTCATCAAAATTTTGAGATCCATTAGTTTCACGATTACAATAGTCTACTTTCTCTTAACATGAAAAAGTAAAAAAAGTGTTTTGCTTATACTTTCAGAAGTCTTTCCATAAGACACTGCAAAATATGTTTCAAGGTAGAACTCTTAATATGACAATATTTTAAGTAGCAATGAAAACACTAAAAATAAAAATGTTAATTTAGAGAGCACAAATGGCTCCCTGAAACACGCCCCTACCCCAAAAAAAGTCAAGAATAATTAAATACAGACTTAAACCACCTTAACCATATTCCTAATTGATTTTAGCAAGCCGTGATGAGCACCACCTTGATAACGAAACTTCCTCCACCATGGGAAGTGAAGAGAGCTGGCAGTCGCCAAACCAATCTCCAACAGGTCAACACACCCGCTGGATTGATATCATAACAGGTAAAAACAAAGGAAAGAGGGCTCTGAACCTCTTATGTGGTAGTTGATGTGAGACCAATGTGTTTGGCATTCAAAACATTTTATCATCTCTAGAGGTTTGTGAGCTGAAGTTTTTTAAATTAGAGTCAAGTTCATGAGAACTTCAAATCATCTAGAATCAAGCCAAATGGAATCGAGCTTGAATTCAATAAATACTTTATTTAAAATTTAACAATTTAAATATGAATTAAATTTTGTTTATTTTTTCTTAACGCCGTGTCTTACTACCCATTCGGGTTATACACGTATGTACTAATTGCGCTAATAATTTTAGGGATTAGAAAGGTTATATCTAGAGGAAATGTACCCATATTTGCATGGAGGGAGAGTGGGAAACCATTTTGGAAAAATCCTCCTACTAAGACAAAGATACTTGTCTCAATTACTGTGTCCAGGTGTCATTTTTCAATTTAAATAATTTTCTTGTTTTATGAAATTGTTTACTTCATAGAACATAACATATTAATGCATGTTCAAGTTACATTTTGTTGACTTTGTAAACATGAAAAATATCAAATAAATTTAACAAACTCTCTGTATTTATCGGATTTTATTTTTCAGTTCCTTTGATGATGGCATATGTGACAAGATACATATTTGGCACGGACAAATTACGGCCAAATGCATTCGAAGTTCGAGGTTTAAATGGTGTGAGCACAGGAATAATTCATTGTGATGATGCAGCTATACTTTCACAGTGGCTAAAATATATAACAGACAATATTGTTGGTCTTACTCATCTACAGGTAATTAATATAAGATTAAAGGTATATAAAAATCTTTTAACATCAGAGTTCGAATAGAATGCATGTAATTTATATTTTCAAAATAGATTTTGTTTTGGTTACTAGATTTTTCATCTGGAAAAGAATTTTTGTTGAAATAATAAATGTTTAAATCTTCATGGCTAATGTATCTACTTAACTGGTTAACATGTGTTCTAATTTATTTTCTCTTGTGAAAATTCCCTTCCTCCCCCCTACATTATTGTTTTGTTTCATATTTAATTACCATAGAACCAAAATTTATAATGAAATGAATATACTGTCTTAGGTCATAATACACCCGCCATGGCTAATCGATGTTTGTCATGACGTTAAACTAAAATAGAAAATATTTATAACTTTAATCAAGTCTTCTTAATTTAAAACTACTTCATACACAGGTCATTATCATAATTTGTTTAGAACTATTTGCATCACCAAACTATGTTAACATTAACTTTGTCTTGATGTGATGATTCTTAGAACAAAGTTTCATTGCAATCAACACAAACAGAGAAGAGTATATATGTTTAGTTACCGACCAAATATTATATTAATCAATTAAGATAATTTAATTGGATTATAATAAGATATGATAAATTAAAATATGTGAAAAGTTGGTGTTGACTATGGAAAAGAACCTGAATATAGCTCATTTGGTATAGCGGTTTGAGTGTTAGAACAGAGGTCCAGGGTTCATCATCTAGTCCCTGCCAAGGACACATTTTTTCAAAGAACTATATTGAATATCATTTACTATCA
Source organism: Timema douglasi (assembly GCA_901482245.1). Lineage (NCBI taxonomy): Eukaryota > Metazoa > Arthropoda > Insecta > Phasmatodea > Timematidae > Timema > Timema douglasi. The sequence goes on along the minus strand of CABEEJ010005739.1, from coordinate 25,839 downwards.
CCAATGGTGATTCTAGGGAAAAAAAAATTGTGGGCTGGGGACCACAAATTACTGCATGTACCGGTAATTAATTAAAATTCATATACATTATATAAATATAAAATACACGCCCCAAACATGAAATGCATAAAATTTAATCTAGACTTTGGTTTAAATATGCATAGCAGTCTGTCGATACTGTACACTGTTAACAGTACTTGCATTCATGATAGGATCACATGCACTTAAAGCCGTTGACTTGTGGTACGTTGTATAAATATCAATAATAGACTTGTACTTTCCGTAGCATAATACTACCATATAAATAATCTAAAATTAATAAGCCAATGATTTCAGGTTAAAAAATATCAGGTTCTATTTTGGATGGGGGAAGAGAGCAGCCCCCCTCCCCTACCCCCGGCCTGAAACTGTCACTGTACTTTTGACAGTTTCATCCTCAAATATTTATTGTCACATGACTAGTCTCCCACTATTTCGTTTGCTGTTTGAGTTGATTATGCACCTATTTATATTTATATTTACAAAACTTTTGTTTTGAAAACAAAGGCCTCCCGGTAGCTTTTTTTCCATCTAGTTAAATCTCGAATGAATCTCTTTCCAATCAAACCACCACACTCCTTATGAGATAACCTGGTTCATCTCCTAGCCAGGGTCTTTCTTCAACAACAAATTGCCTGGGTTGTAATTATTCATTATTCTTAGTTAATAACCAAAATTATCAATAATTATTAACGAGTGTAGAATGATGATATATGAACAAGGTTAACTTAATTTTATAACAAAGACGCACAAATCCTAAATAGTTTGATTTGTGTGAACGCCTGATCAATTTTCAATAAAATTGCATTTTTATTAAATTCACTAAATAACCACATTTGTTACTATTATTTTTAGAACTATTTTCCCTTGAGCTATGTATATTTATTGTTCTTTGTACAGTTTGTGTAAGCATCCAAATGTTACGTTTATTTCAGATGAAGCTCTATAACCGCAACTTCTCGGCTAGTGAACGGATAGAATACATGGGCTGGGTGAATGAAGGGATCCTCAACAATAATCAGCCGTGGCAAAGCTACAAACCAAGGTTCCTCACGCTTAAAGGGACTGATGTGTTACTTTTTGACTCCCCACCAGTAAGTTTCTTAGGCCCCAAAAGTCACTGGGGCTCAATTCATGATCAAATACACTGGGAGTTTTTTTTTAATGTGGAGGCTTCCCAATTTATCTGTAAGAGAATTGTTAGGAATTCTCTTAAATATTCCCTTTCCACATATTGTTTCCTTTAGGAAGATTGTTTATGACCCTGTTAGTCAATACTGACATTAAAATATAGATATGTTGGTTTTAAGTCCTCTAATAAATTGAGAGTGAGTGCATATTTTGTATAACCTGTGTCTTAGATTAGATGGCAATACGTATTTGAAAAAGGGAGCCAAATTCAATGAAAATGTTTTCAGAAAATTTTATTTTTTATTTTATTTTTTAGCACCATCTCTCACTGCCTCTTTGGGTTATACACTTATGTATTAGCTACACTAATGTATTAGGGATGAGGAAGGTTAAAGGTTGTTTCTAAAAATGATGAATAATCAAAATGTTTGTGGTACAAAGACCGGGTCAGTCGTATCACTAACGATAATTTAAAGTAATTCGGGTTCTATGTACATTTTTGAAAATTAAAAGTGTTACTTATTTACTGACATTATTATTAGTTGTATCTTATTTGTAGCTCCCTATTTAAATTACATTAAGCAGGTTGGTCTGCAAGTCATAAACTGTTGGACCACACTGATCAAAGAGTTGTCAAATCATTTTTCGTAATTTTTGTTGTATTAAATAATGATAAGGTCCAAATTTCTTAGTTTTTATTTGGTTAAAAATGTGAGTCATGATCGAGTGACTCAGATTTCATTATAAGCACCCTCCCAAGTCTGAATAATAATAATAATATAAAAGGTGCATATATTGTAAATATGACATAGTGGACATGTAGTTAAATGTAGTTAAATGCATTTTGTCCCTTTTTGAACTCCAAGCTATAGTGTTTGTTTTAAATCCCTTGAAATAGATTTTTAGAACATTTTTAGAAAGGTCGGTAAATTCTTTTTTGTTTGCATTGCAATGATCTAAAATATCTATTCCAGCATTTTGATTTATTAATGACAATTTTGTTGTATTTATGTTACTTTTGATGTCAAATTATGTAGGAAACTTTCATTTTTATATGTATTGGAGAACCTATAGAGTATATATATATTTTTTATTTGTGGGAATCTAAAGATTTTAAACTTGAGATTACTCCACTGACTCTAAAATATATATATATTTGTGTAGAGCTGCAGGTTTGGTCTCAATCGCTGGTTTTAGTTCAAATGTTAGACAAGACATACAAATATATGAACAGATAGATATAAATATTGTTTTTTTTACAGCTAAACATCATGGATTGGTTGAAATGTAGCCTTATTTTCAAGGTGTATCAAACCATGTTTAGGGTGATTAAAGACTCAGAGAATGTTGATGAACGACAACATTGTTTCCTCATCCAAACATCAGGTCATGAATCCCGCTACCTGTCAGTGGAGACGCGCCAAGAATTACTGCGCATAGAAAATGCCTGGCATTGCTCCGTGTGTGCGGCTGTCATGAAACTCGGGGTGAGTCTTAAGAATGAGTATCAATCTAACCAATTTGGCAGTGCAAGATGACCAACTATAATCTTGTATTGTTTCCCAAAGTTGTTTTCAAAGTTTTGGGTCACTATACACATTGTTTGTCGCTATAAAAAAAAATAGTCACCTTGGGATGAAAATTAAAAGCTTTTTGAAGTATCTTGCTGGCTGAAAACATCACCAATAAATTATGCACACTACTTTCATCAAAGCGGAACTTAATAAACTTTTCCTTAATAAAAATTGTGACCTTTCCAAAATTTTAAATAAACAATAGAAAATTGTTTTTAAAACAACAGAAACTCGTTGTTTTTCCTTAAATATTATATTATAATATGCCTTGGGCAGTAACAAGGAAATGTATTGGATGGGAACCTGTGCTGAGCATCTGAGCGAGTCTGCAAGCACCACTATACCAGGAAAATAAAATGAGTTAGTGTTGATTTACTAAGTGAACTGATCTATTTTATTTGACCAATATAAAGATGGTTTCCACATTGCAATCAACTTAGTTCTCATCATTTTTAATATAATTGAAGAATTGATGACAAACTTCATCTTTACCACTAATCAATCTTTAAAAAAAAACCTTTCTTTTAACTACAAGGGTAATCCAACATTTGACATACTAAATACTAAGAATTCTACTAGATGGGGGATGTGTTAAGTGTCTAACTAAATTGTATGTGATTTATCCAAGGTCTGCATGATTAAATGAAGACATCCCAAAACAATTGAATCAACCCTCTTAAGGGCACCTTACAACTTCTTAGACTCCCTCACCATAAATAACTTACCAGTGGAGCCTAACTTCAACGGCAGTGGGCTTGACATTGTCATGGATGGTCTGAGATTCGAGCAAGCGCACAAGTGGTGTTTATTTTAAAATATGGGCTTACATTATGTTTTCAGGAAAATACCATATGAATTTCCTCTTGGTTATCATCATCATTCTTCCTGAATCCACTAGAGTAGGCCGTCAATTGCCTTTGGATTTAAAAGATCAATATAGAAAACATGATTTGGCATTGAAAAATTAATACTTTTTTTGTGTGTATTTCCAGAGTAAAACGTTCACAGTGACAACTGGTGTAAAGACAGCTGGTTTGACATTAGACTGGAATATGGGTTTCGCTCTCTATGATAATGAATCAAAGACGTATACATGGAAATACAAATTTTCTCAGTTGAAAGGCTCTTCAGATGATGGAAAATGTAAACTGAAGCTTCACTTTCAAAATAGTGATACAAGAATTATTGAGACAAAGGTAAGTACATCATTGATATATATATATGTATTTTTTAATATTTATGAGGAACTAAGATGCCCAAAAATTAATACAAAATTACTATATGTTTTTACTGATGCACCAAGTTCAATCATGTCCATAATATATTAATTCAAGTCTCACACACAAAAAAGGAGCAAAGTTTCAAGTCCACCTCTCATATTGGCTGAAGCGTCTTCTCTTATCCCTCCAAAGGATGTGACATCACCCCATCAGACCTATACGTATCAACTGCCATTATTGCATACTGTACTGTTCTGGCCCATATTATAAATTACATGTGTTTTGAAACACTTGAATGCTTGATTTTAAAAATGTTTTTGTGCCATTAAAAAACTTTCCTTGATGAAACATCATTGGTAGTCATCAAACAGGACCAAAATTGAATTTTTTTTGGCAAACATGGCTTAGGAATATTAGCCTGAAATAAGAGAAATAAAACGGCAATACACAAAATCTCATGTATCTGTACTAGTTTGATTTAAATTTTTTCTTTGTTCCATAAGTTACAAGTAGAGGGACAGGCACACATTTAAATACAGAAAAACTGTGCATATCAAAAGAAATTTTTTCATGTCATTTGAACAGTATTAAAAAAAAGAATAAAGAAGATCTTGAAAAAATACAAGTACTGAAGTGATGATTGTTAGCAACAAAGCTAGTTCAGAGTCAACTATTACTAGAAATAGTAACATGTACATATCCCACATGTATTAAATCTTCGAAAATAAATTGAACAAGTAATTGTAGAAAATATTATTTATTTGTATAAGGAATGGTTTTAATTGTAATGTTTAATATTTTTTCAGGAGCTAGAAACGTCATCTTTGCAGAGTTTGCTATTTTGCATGCATGCCTTCCTTACGGCCAAAGTAGCCTCTGTGGATCCAGCCTTCCTCAGTTCGAAAACTCCATGAGTTAGGTAGAACATATTTAAATGAACAAACGGTAAGGATTTAATAACATTTTGATAACAATTGACATTTACACTGTACAGGCTATCTACAATAATATTATTGTAATATAATTAGGATCTCATAGTCTTACTACTCGTCCAGGATTTACACACATTTTATCAATAAATAGTGTTTCTCATTCTATGAGAATTTCTTGTAATAATTCTGGTTTAAATTAGGAGGGATAGCCAACACATTTACCCGAGTGATGCTGGAGTAGAAATTGTCTATATGAAATGGTATTTAACAGAAAAACACATATTAAAGGTGAATTTTCATCGCCATAGACAACTTCTTCAGGTTCAGAGAGTAATGACTAATTTACACATGACGAGTAGTCAACTGAGAATTCACTCCATCTAAATATGTATTCTAGTACTCGCTTGAGTATTCCGTCGAGTAGTTTAGCGAGCGAGCGATTGAAGAGAAATGTGTTCTATTTATTCAACTGAATAGCTTCCCCCTCCATCTACCGTGTACTGCTTGCACAGGTACTCGGCCTGTCTGTACACTTTGAATAGTAGCAAATTCATTTGGAAGTGTGTGTATTAATGCTTGATTTGGTGTCTATTGTCATCGTGTTATAATGGCAACAACCAAATGGGACTGTGAAACCACAATAAAATTTGTTCAAGAATATAAATCTTATGAATGTCTTTGGAATTTTAAATCAAATTCATACAACAATAAACATATGCATGAAGCTGCACTCATTACAATTACAGAGGCGATGATCATACCAGGATTTGGCGTTCCAGAAGTGAAAAAAAAATAAGTTCAACATACAGCCAATAAATGATAAAAATAGAAGACTCGGAAAACTCTGGTTCTGGAATCGACAGTATTTACAAATCAAATATAAATAGCTTGAAGAACTCGAATCAGTCTACAAGGACAGTGATGAGAGAGAAACTCTCAATAATGTAAGTTGTAACTTTTTATTTTGTTGTTACATTCTGTACATAATGTTGTTTTATAAAGTTTCATTAACCATTAACCTATGTACATATTAGTAAATCATTCTATTTTGTCAGGGGATAGCACCATCGCTGGAAAAATGTGTGTATTTTTCTCGCAGCTCTCTTGCTAGTCTAGCTGAATGGTTGGTACAGACATTGTTGATATTTGGCACCATAGAAAATATTTCCCATCTCCGTGTACCCTCATTAATTACTTCTGAATTTAAATCTTCTTCATCCACACTGCCTCTTTGAAAATAAGTGTTAGCACTTGTAATTCTTAACCAGTTATGCAAAGCATATGTAGTCTGAATAATTTCATCTTTTACCTCTATGTGAGTTGATATGGGCTTCTAAAATACTCTAAGTCTACCTACTAGAATACTAAAAGCATTTTAAACTATTCTGCAAGCTTTAGATATTCTATGATTGAACATTTTTTGCTCATTTGTCAGAGATCTGTGGGAATAAGTTTTCAATAAATATGCTTTTAGAGGAAAAGCATCATCTCCTACCAAAAATCCACCATCTGGCCATAGGTTGATTTTGAGTTATTGGAATATTGAACAGTTTATGAAAACTCCTCCATCAGAATCTTTTTCTGTTTGCTCCAAATTTATATATCGGAAACGATAATTGTCAAACCTCAAACAATGAAATACTATCATGAAATTTATTTACTTATTTGCTTATGTTTTCATTGATAAACATATAAATACATTGACAAAGTCATCTCTTTCCAGTTGCAAGATAGTAAAAGTATGCTGACCGAGTGTCGAAGCTTTGTAAGTCCATTAGAAGCAGTGGCCACGGAGTCAAGCAAAACCCAAGAAACTCCATTTTAAACAAAAAAGCATGCAACACAGAGAGCAAAAACATAGTGCGTGTGGAAGCTGATTTGAAATTGTTACACAAATAGGTCAACTCACAGCTTGATGAAGATGCTTTGATGTATTTGGGAGTAGCGTCGCAGTACAACTCAATTTATCTCAAGGGAGAGCTTTACCCACACAATCCAAAATTCAGTGTATATTAACCGAACTTGGCATTGAAGAGTTGAGAGAGTGAAGACTCACACTACGTCCAGATCGTCTACATATAGCAATCCCCCATCAATTCCATCTGTGTCCTCCACAGATACTGTGTATTCCAACAAGCTCATGAATCAACATCAAGTTTATACACCAATGACATTACCATTGACCATTGCCAATACTATTTATGATTTAACTTCTAATTCAGCTGCTTATGAAGGTGATCTGTTATCCACCGTAATTGCTAACACTTTCCATCAATGGCACATTAATATAGATGTAATCACTTTTTTGATTAAAGTATGTACCTACTGAGTATGTGATGATTTTTTCTTAAGGTGATATAATCCTTCAAGTAGTTGTAGATGGCATCAAGAACTTCAGGGACAAATGACTAAAAAGCTGGAATGGAGACTCGGAACAGATGTTTCAGAGTACAGAAACTGTTTCCTGTTGCTAAAAATGACAGTTACTTGCAATTATAAGTCTTAGTGGTATTGACTCTCTCATAATGGTGTCTGACCGTTGAATTGTGGCAGCCATATTTTTCAATAAGCAATCAAATTGATTAATGTTTATTCTCACGAATAATTTAAATTTCATTTGATCTTCCGTTTACAGTTCTCTGAGAAGTCCAGTTGAGCCTCCATGAGTATCACTTTTTAGTAGTCATTTCCTGGTCCAAGTTTGCTTCTTTTTGTTATTTCATTTTGTTTAATTCATCTTCAAGTAATTCTATCATTGACATTGGAATAAGATTGTTATATTTCTTAAAAACTTTCTTCGTTAAAACACATCGATCACCCATGTTCACTGAATGCAAATTAACTGACTTTCTATAGCAAGCGTATGTGTGTAAACGATCACTCAGTCAAGATTTTTACTTAGACGAGAAAGCAGTGACTGTCTCAGTCAAGTACTCGTCATGTGTAAATTTAGATTTAGTGTTGATATTAGGAAAGCGACCAACCGCAGCTGCAAAATATGGAGCATGTTCTACTCTAAGCTCATGAATTTCTTTAAGATATGTCTTGTTCTAATTGTTTGAACATAAAAAATGAAACATTGCCCTTGCTTTATCACCATCACCAACACCATCATAAACTTTTCAGCCTATGGTCGGTTAAGTTTAGTAAAATGCCTCTATTTTCCTCTATCCTTCCACCATTCTTACTCCTTTAATGTCTTCCATTCTTCTCATCTTACTTGAACACTTTCTGTAATCTACTCCTCCCATCTCTTTCTTGGCCTCCCTTGCATTTTTTTCCCTACATACCTCATTTCCAACATTTTCTTTGAAATTCTCTTTTTTCCATCCTCATTACATGCCCATACCATCTCAGTCTTGCTTCCTCTACTATCTCATGTACTCCTTCTACCCCCACTCTTTCCCGGATAACTTCATTCCTAATCTTGTTTCTCCAAATGACAGCTAACATACACTTCACAAACTTCATTCCCATGGCCTCAACATTCCTAGTCTTTCTTACATACAATGCCCATGTTTATGCTGCATATGTGACAATGGTACCAAGTACATCGTGTATAACGCTTCCTTACATTTCAAAGGCACTTCTCTTCTCCATAGCAGTTCTCTTACACACCTATTGAACAACACTTCGTGTTGTCCTCTTCTCATTAAATACTCTCTACTTCCACTTTCTCCTCAATTACGCTTCCAAGATATTTTATGTACTATACTTTTCTCAGATCTTCTCCACCTAACTTTATAGCTTTAGTAGGCCTTATCCTCTTTCATGTCATTACCATCACGTCATCTATGCCATGCTAAGTTTTATTCCACATTCTCACTCCCTCATTCCATTCCTGTAGTTGTTCCTGTACTTCCTCTTCTTTCTACCCTCATCCCATCAAGTCATCAGAAAACTTCATGGATTTCATTATTTCCTCCTTGAGTTTTCATGAACATTTCCATTACCATTACAAATAGAAATGGTGAAAGGGTACTCCCCTGATTCACTCAATTTTTTATTTGGAACCCCTCCATCCTCCCACATTCTGTCTTAACACAACTCCTGTTATCCTCGTGCTTGCTTTAAACTCTCATTACAACTACTCTTTCAACTTCGGTCTCCTCCATTGCTTTCCAAACTTTATTTCTATCTCCGCTGCCATATACCTTCTCCACATCCATAAACACCATTACCAATTTTTTCCCATATTCATACCTTCTTTCCATCAGCTGTCCTATGGCAATGACTAAGTCTATTTTAGACCTTTGTTTCCTAAATCCATGTTGTTCCTCACTCCACCTTCATTTAGTTATATTTCTTATTCTCTTTTCCAGTATATTCTCATATATTTTTGTACAGTGGCATATCAGCGTTATCCACCTATAATTTGTACACCTCTCCCTGTCTCCTTTCGTGAAAATAGGTATTATAACTCCCTTTCCCCAGTCGTCTGATACCTTGTTCTCATTCCAAATCACTCTCAGCACCTTATATAAACATTGTATATCTACATCACCTGCAGCTCTTATAATTTCTACAGTCAGTTTGTCCACACCCAGTGCTTTTCCTTGTTTCATCCTTTTTAATGCGTCCTCCACCTCTTTCCATGTGGGCCCTCTTTACTCCTCTACTGCTATTTCTTCTTGCTCCTCTGTTTCACTCTCATGCCTTCCTTCTTCTGGGTTGAACATCATTTCAAACTATTTCATCCATAGCTCCTTTTCTTCCTCTCCTGTCACAACATTCTTCCTTCTTTATCCACCATTCTAACTTCTTGTCTTTACTCTCTCTACATGGGTTTCTTACATGGCTGTATAAAACCTTCTTACTTCCTTCCACGTCCTGTTCCATCATCTCCGTCCATTTTTGCATCCAATCCTCCCTGGCTTCTCGTTCCACTCACTTTGCTCTTTTCTTTTTTTTCCCCCTTATATTCCTCTGTTTCTTCATTCCTATTCTTAAAACCCTTTCTGAATGCTTTATTATTCTCCTCCACTGCTTCCTTCACCCTGTCATTCCATCAGGGCGTCTCCTTCCCCTTCCTTTTATTACTTGTCCTCCCACATACCTCCTCTGTGGCTCTCACAAAACTGGTTTTAAGCCTTTCCCATTCAACCTCTACACTTTGCATCTCATTCTTAGGTACAGCTCTTTTTCCTGTTAATTTTTTAGCCTTCACAACATTATCCTTCTTTCTTGTCGTACTACCTTTCTCCTACATTCCCATCCCTGTATGCATGCCCCCAAATACCTGTGGTCATATCTGAGAACACACTTGGTATTACCTTGATGTTTAGTCTGGCTTTTCATTTCTTCATCCATGAGAAAATAGTTTATCCCCGACTTTTGCTCCTCATCCTAAATATATCTAGTGATCTTATGACTTTCTCTTTCATTTATACCAGCTGTTTGAAACTTTCATTTTATTTATTACATATAACACTAACATCCTTCTAACCTCCTCAAACCCTCCTCTCTCTATTCCTACTTTTGCATTAAGACCTCCCCAGTACTACCTGACACTCATTTCCCATTTGCCTTTCTAGATATTCCTCGAACTAGTCCTTTTCTTCTGCTGAGAACCCCACTTGTGGAACATACCTGACGTGTTTCCCCCCCACCCATTTTTCTTTGTCCATTATTGTCATATTTTTGTCTAGTGTCATGCTTTATATTATAATCAAATTGTTCTGGGCTCACAAGTCTCCTCAGAAAAACATAAAAGCATAATATTTTTTTAGCCAAAAATTATAATTAATAACATTTTCGAAAACATACTAGTATGTTACTTAAGGTCATTTGACCATCAACATTTTATTGCACATTTATAACAAGTGTATACATTATAATCTATGAATAGTGATTTAATGATTTCAAATCACAAATTAAAAGGGGTTAACTTGCTATTTTATACTTTTTATGTAACTAGTTATACTAAATTTTAGCCCCATACTTTTTTTTGCACAGCGTCTTACTACCCTTTTGGGTTATGTGCCTATGCACTTTACACTAAAGTGTTAAGGGTTAGGAAGGTTTAATTCAGTGGAATTGAACCCACATTTGTGTTGAGGGACAGTGAAAAACCACTTTTAGTGCACCCAACCAGGATCAAGCCTGGATTTCCCCGTCTTTGGCATTCTAGTTTAACACAAGAGTAGCGTGTTAGACCACGCGGCCACCGAAGCGGGTTTCATAAATAAATTATTTTACCTTAACAATGGTATGCAATAAGCATAAAATATCAAGTCTGACCCCTTATAACTCATTAACTGTAACTATCTGAAATAATTGAATCACTTTTTATAGCTTTTTATACACTTGTTAAAATTGTGCAATAAAATTTTGATAGTCGAATGACCTTATAGAATGAAATAACCTGAAGAAAGAAGGGAACTTTCCATACACATAACAAGCAAATGTTAATAGCATTTATTAATATATAAATAGTGTATATATATATATATATATATAAATAAAATCGAATTAATCTTGAAATTAAAAAAAGCATACAAATCGCTCTCTTAAATATAAATCTTGGCAGCTAAATGGGGACTCTTTTAAAATTATTACCATGAAAGTTGTTTATATTGATCACAATCTCAGAGTATCCAAAATTTAGAAACATACTTAGTTTGGCAATTCAATTGTTAGGGTTTAATAAATTTTTATGGTATATTCATTTTAGGATTTTCATCTTAACATTTGTCTACCATTTTTTAGCATGTTGTTTGCAACCTCAATTCGGGTCCCAAGATTGAGAAAGATAGCCATTCAAAGCATGCCACAAAATTTAAATCGTGTGTTCCTTAGTATTTTCATATTTTTGTTGTAAGAACATAGGTAGAAAAATAGCTAGCATGGAATACAATTGTTATATGCTACATCAATCAAAATTAACTAATAAATTACCAACCCTTTTTAAATAAAAATATTCAGAATTCTTCTAAATATAAATTGTATCTACTAACTTTTTCTAAAGAGGGGAATATAATTTGTTTGTTTCAGCTGCCTGTCTCATACTTCATTCATTTCAGTGGACAAGTTGCGTGATACATGAAACACAAAATTGATGTATTTCAACTAGTAATGAAATGAGTCAGTTTCACATTCCTTGTTATGTTGACAATGACATTACTTCATATCTATTCCAAATAAAGCAAAGGCTCATACAAATGATAGATAAATAAATAAATTAATTAAGTTTCCATAAAGTAGTTTTTAAACCATGTTTGAGGATCCATGAAAGTTTAGCAAATATTTAATTGGAGGTCGTTGAGTGCAAAGGGTGAATGTTAAATATTTAATTATGCTTACTACAATGTACAATGTCACCCTAGTTATCAAATATAAATTCAATTTTGAAATATTTACTCCTTTTTTTTCACACAGGTTAATACAATTACATGAGGGTAAATGTTTAAGAACTACAGAAACATCCAAAAACTATGAAAATACTCAAGAATTCTAAAATACATTGCGCATTACGAATTGAATTTTCTGTAAAAAAAAAATATATATATATAATAACGGGAAAACGCCGACATAAAACCGTACTAATAATTCCTATACCTTTCACGATGTTCACTTTGTAAATAATTCTATTATTACATTTATAATAGTTGCTTAGGTGTTTGAAGTTTTATGGGACATTAGTTTTGTACATAGAAGAGTTAGTGTCTTTCTTTAAATTTCATTTTGACAACCATATTTTTTTTTCCTCTATAAAATAGACTTACAGCATGATTTCATTAGACATTTTGTTTTAACATTACAAAACAAAAGTTCAATGCATAAAAAAAAGGCTGAGTCACAATATGAAAGTTATAATTCAGCCTAATATAAGGTGAAAAGCGGTGTCTTCCATTGGATTTCATAATTTACTCTGGTAATTTTCAACTTACAACTTTGCCTGAAAAGGTATAGTTTCGGCCCTATCTTAAATATACTGAACACACATTATTGAACTCACCCCAAACACACATACAGGCATAGTGGCTAGAGAGGTCTCCCATCTAGGAGCCTTGGTTGGATCTCATGTTTTTCATTTCTACTATTGCTACAGTTAACACAAGGGTTATTATTAACGGTGAGGATGAAGGGAACATTAACCTAGAGTAGATTGAAAACCATATTGTGAATTATTAGGTTAATTTGATTAAAGATTATACAAACTGAAAACAGTAGCATCTTGTGATCAAAATTCTTAGGCAAGCTTAAAAGGGGAGGTCACGGAATTTAAAAAAAAATATGTATGCTTTAAGAAGCTATTTGGAGTTTTTTTTTTTTTAGATAGTTGTGACTTTGGGCGTCCTTCTGTTCTGTGATTTACATTATTGTGTTATTACTTATTATAGACATATACTTAAAAACTTTCGTTTGTTAGCTTTCACTGATACACATATCAAAACAAAAGCACCTGCTACTTTAAACTCCACAAAACCCTAAAGCCTAGTACACACAACACAACTTCTTGTAGGTACAAAAAGTTGTCCAAGAAATTGTACAATATCTTAGTCACATGACTTGCATACAAATTTTAGCCAGTGACTGTTCACACAGCATTTGTGATTGTATACAATATTTGAAAAAAAAA
>CABEEJ010005739.1:0-12136 GCA_901482245.1 Timema douglasi | reverse complement strand
AATTATTTGGTTTTTTTTTTCAAGCATGTAGCTGTTTTTATTACAATCACTCTTTTTTTTTTAAGTAACTGTCTAGCAGACAAAGTTTTCGTGTGTACAACTCAAAAGGTTGTACATGAAAAATGGCTGATATAGGACGCGTTCTATTTCCTGAAATTGTAAACAATAAGTTGTGCAAAGCAGATATTGTACAAGTTTTGGTGTTCACACGACGCCATTTTCAGGCTGCATCTTCTTGTACAAAAAGTTGTGTCGTGTGTACCGGGCTTAAAGATGTGTATGCACGGGGTCAACACCTTGACAATATTAATTTCCCCTTTTATGCCATACCATCCCTCTATGTTTTGAAAGGGGAGAGAGGGGTAATATCTTCGGTTCTAGTAGTCACCTTTTGGCCAAGAGAAGTCGCAGCTTGGCTGCTTGCATTTTTATCTGATATCCGCAGCTCTTCCCCTTCTCTCCCCACCAAAATTTATGATGTCACAAATAAGAACTAACTAGCCAGAGCAATGAGATGAAAGTCGGACAAATACCGACTTTCAACCACCATTAGATGGACTAGTGCACGTCTTGCATGCATGTTACAGTCACTGCTATGTATGGGATTTTTTTCAAACCCACTGATGCCTGAATTACATTTAAATGATTACCAGAATATTTTTGCATACATTAAATAGAATAATTACACATTTTCAATCAAAAGTAAGGAGTTCTTGCCTTGCTTGCCCTGATGCGACACCACTGACTGAAAATAATTTTCCCCCCATATATTATTTACACATTCCCCTAGGTAACACATTACTCAAAAACTGAGTCAATTTGTTAGTTACTGAATAATTGCTTTACGGCGTTCCACTAATATAGTGATTTTCAATTATATACATGTTCACTATGTTTGGCGTTTGTATCGCTCTTTTGGCATGATGCTTTGGCCACCATTCTATGTCGGTAATTCAGCTTGTTTGCAGTAGTGATGGGCACCATTGAAGGATTTTAACTATAAAGTATTGAATGATGAGCAATCAATAGTTTTCAATTGATTGTTTTTATTTGGACACTCTATATATGATAGTGTAAACATTTTATTGGGATTTCATATGCATTTGAAAGTTAAAAAAGGCTATGTTTCTCTTTATAGCAGGGCTCTGGAACCAAACCCGCCATATGAACGGGATCCTAGTCCATGAGCCAAGTGTCTGGAAATAGGGTGGTCGGTTTCACTCAGGGGGACAAAGGTTCACTATGATTTTATATTCCTTGGGGTGTTTAGAGAAGGAATATATGTGACAGCATTCTATAAACATTTGCCATCTATCTGATAGTAGCCATTTTGTAAAATGGTGACTCAAAACTCTATAGTTTACTTTAAAAGGCTGTAAAATTTAATACTTAAAATAAAGTTATAATTTTTAGTTATCATAAAACTAATAACATGGTCTACATAAATATGCTATTGATATTTAATTATTGGAAACACATAACGCTAGTGAATATTTGACACAAATGTCAATTATTTCATGCAATTTTTAATTTATATTGTGTTGTATCGCCACTACAGTTAATTTGAACTCAAATTACCATCTGCTGAAGAAGGATACTTATGTAAGTGTAGGCCTTGCTCTTCTATTTTCTTTTAAAAGTATAATATATAATGATAATATTATGAAAAGTCACTAGCAATATTTGTTAGTCAGGAAATATTATTTCAGGAAGTAGAGTAATTTTTCAACAAAACCTTTAAATTCAAAAATAATTCCAATGGTAGGCTTAACTTTATAATATACATTATTTGTGAAACCTGTTGGTAAAATTAGCATGTAAAAGTAAATACATTTCTTCATAGTTGTTAATATTAATGAGTCTACTCTTCAAAAACAACAATTTTGTAATTTAAAAATCTGTATGATTTTAAAGTTATCATATTTTCTTGTTTCAAGCTATTAAAGACATAAGCTCATCAATGATTAAATACATTTCTATATCAGATCGTCTGCTAGCCTGGATTTTTTTTTAACTAAAAATTGCATTCTATCAAAACCGGTGCATCTATTTCATTTTACTCATACAATTTTGACTATCATACAGTAATATATTTAAATTTTTCCTAGAATTTTCCTCAAAAAATATATCTCATTAAATGTAATGTTATAACCACACAATGGTATGTGTGCATTCAAGAAACGACAGTTCTAATTTTTGTTGCAGATACATTTTCTAAACAGTAAATCCCTAACAATCAACAAAAATGTATAATATGTTTACTAAAAATTTTCAAGTAAATTAAAATCTTTTGTGAGGAAATGCTTTCCAGTTGAAATGTGGATGGACACATAGAATGTAGTTCAAAATTCAATACAATGAACTCAACACTTTTAAAAAATGAATAGTTATCTTCAATATCTAGAATGGGTGTAGCTTTTTGGTTAAAACCATTAACTAAACTTTTTGTGTGTGATGTGTAGTTGATAACAAGAAATAAAACTAAGTCCAAATTACATGGCTATGATATTAAGAATTTTTTAAATGATGAAAAAAGTTTAACTACTCATAAATTGTTCTAGAGATTTGATTTTAAATTGGTGGTGATATATGAAAATCCTAGATAAAAATAAGGTTTAGGATATAAAATAGTTAATCATGTTTCAATGTTGAACTTTTGATTAATTATTTGCTTCATTTTGTTCCTTTATTTGTGTTTTTGATAAAATGTTACCCAAGCATATTTGGATAAAAAGAGATGAAAGAAAAAAAAAGCTGTTCAAACTGTCATAAAAGGTTGAATATTAATATTTGGTTATCGAAAGGTAGACAAAGCATTATCAAAATTAGTTTAGTTAAGGTAGTATAATGGTTTTGATGTATTAAGCCCTTTATATATTTAAAGTTATGGTATAAATATTGATAAGTTAGTTTAGTTGAGTACAGATTTAGTCAAAATCTATCGATTTGATTTTTTTTTCACTGCCAAAAGTTTAGTTTAACAGTGTCCCAACCCGTTTATAAGTTTGACTTTTTTTTTATAAGTGTAGTTTGATGCTTTGTGTTACACATTAAAACCTACCTTAAACAGAATCGCAAGGGTCCAGGATATTTTTCCGCTAAAGTCAGGTTTCCGTGTGTATAAAAATTAAACCAGTGTCATGAACGTAATTGAGATGAAATAAAATACTGTACTCATTTATTTATTCACACTACAATTAGTGCTTATTGAGTAAAATTTCCAGAAGGTGTAAACAAATGAATTTCATTATAGGTAGTGATGTGTCGTTAAAAGCTGAATTCCAAAGCTGATTGACTAGTCATTAGCGCGGAAACTGGGAAGAACAGAGATAACAATCAAAGAGGCAATTATAATACAAAATTCTGTAAACAAGGTAACAAAAGAACTAAGGAGAAAGGAACTTTACCTGAATTCACATTTCAACTACTCTTGATAAAAAGGAAGAGTTAAAGAAATCAAAATTCTGTATATGTATAGGATGCCTATAATTTTTCTAAACAATGCACTCCAGAACATTGGACATTTTTCTTCTAAAGGCTTATTTTGATTTCTGTTTCTGTGTTAAATAGTTTTCATTTAACCAAGGGATTTAAAATGTTTTTCATCCCTAAAGTCACACCACTTGAAAATATTTCCGTTTAAGACATATTTTCGTTCAATAAAGGGTCTGTTTAAGGCAAATTTCACTGTATAAGCATCAACACATTTTTTTAAATCTGGAGATTTAATATGTCTAGGTGGGAGCTTATATGTGTATCAAATTTGGATAAAATAGTTAATTGGGTAATAAGTTTTAGCGGATATTTATCAAAACACACATTAGTTTATTTCCTATGTAATAAAAAACATGCTAAAATGAATGATAGAAATCGAGTGTATGGTACAAGATTAATATATCAGACATATTTATTTCCAAATAGATGTGCTTGCCTGAGAAAAGATAAATTGAACATTTGGAAAGTGTGAGTATGATCCATTCATTTTCACCAGAAAGATATCAAAAGAGAATTAATTGCTGTAGCAATAGAATGAAAGAGGATAATTTATTTTTCTTAATTTACTTTTTTATATCTACTGATATATTCAACTGAAATATTATCTGTAGATTGAACTGAACTAGATGCTGTATCTGGGTCCAGCCCTATGGGCAGAGATTCAATCTTAAGTAGTAATAATGAGATTGGTTTTCCCCCTTATTTCCAAGAAATGTTGGTTAAGTAGGGTGTCCAGCCAAACTATATTCTAAAATTCCCTAACTTTTCCGGGTTTTCCAGAGCCTATTTATAACTTTTCCAGTCACTATAAATTCAAACATCTTTAAGTCACAATTTAATGCAAAAATATATTTAGAAACACACACATTTTGAAATTAAGTCACACTATGATAGTGCAATCTACAAGTTAGATTTCAGTCAGATCATTTTGAGACATTAAAAGATTGTCTCACACAAATACAGCTTAAAATTGTTGTGACACTTTATTTTTTTGTTTCTTTTTCCTATAACATAATCAATTCTTACGCATGCACATAAACATGACTCAATTTTGGCTAAAGACTAGAGGGGTGGCAGACCACTTGAAAATCACTTGTTGAATTTGAGAATTGAGATTAGCATGCTCAACAGGGACAATCGAGTTAAAATAGATTCCTAGTGTGTATTAATTGGATAAAAAAAATGTTAGTTTTACTATTGTAAATAAAAGTTGCATATTTTATTAGTGAAAATGTGAATATTCCAGAAATTTGATCAAGTTCCCTGACGTTTCCAGGTCACTGGCAATCCTGTTAAGTTTCTCCTACCTATTATCCTACTCACTCCTCCCCCCTCCCACTTATAATGATTTAGTTAATAAATGAAGAAAAAGGTTAAGAATGGTAATAAAGTTAACTTTTAACAACATTTACTTGGGGACATGAGAAAAAACAAAATGTGGACATTATTGTGTGTGTGTGTGTTTCATGTGACAATTCAAAGCTAAATAGAAAAACATATTCTACTTTAAGAGCTCAACTAAAAGAAAATGTATTTAAATAAATGAGTTAAATCTGCATAATGAATAATAAATAGGGAAAAAAATGTTTTATTCAAATTAATCCTATTTTTCAACATTATAATATTCAATGCTGAATAAAATATATGAATAAATTAATGATTTAGTGTTCAATCAGATTTTTGTATTGAAGTTATCTTTTTTTATCTAATGATCTTACACACTAACACAAATCATTGGTTATTAATTGAATACTATTATGCAAAATAAAAT
This sequence comes from Timema douglasi, assembly GCA_901482245.1. NCBI lineage: Eukaryota > Metazoa > Arthropoda > Insecta > Phasmatodea > Timematidae > Timema > Timema douglasi. The sequence continues at coordinate 6,870 of CABEEJ010005739.1, read as the reverse complement.
GCTTAATCAAAACTAAAAAAGGTATTTTTCCATTAAAAAAGTTAAAAAATCATTTTATTTTTTGTTAAGTATGATCAATTGAATTAAAATGGTATGAATAGAAAAACTCTGGGCTAAAATGTGAAAACGTTTACATTCCTGCAGCTTTTTCTTCTTAATCATTAAATATTTGCCTTCGCTCATCATATAGCAATTATAATTTCTAGTACTGTTACTTCATTTACTGTCACTGGTTGAGATATTTAAATTTTCTCGGTCGAGGAGACTTTTATTGGTTATTAGAATGTTTGAAAAGAAAATTACAAACATGCAGTTGGTACTATTTTTTTCTGGCAATCTCAGGCTACTAAAGCATTTGACGAAATTTGCTAATGAGAACAAATATGTATCATTTTAAGATTGTTAATTTACATCTATATCAACAAAATTGACCATAATTCACATTTAAAGGGTCAAATAATTGATTTCATTAAATGTTTTACATTTGTTTTAGTTCGCAAATACAAGAATGCTGTAATGAAAGATACATGTTTTGAGAGTAATTTTAATTTACCAAGAAAAAGTTCATAAAAACCAGTTAAATCTAGGTGTTTCTAGTAATTACCGTATTAACACAAGAATAGGTCGCCCCATAATATAAGCCACACCCCAAATTTGCAACCATTTTCACAGGAAAAATAATATACATTTGAAATAAAATCACTTTATGTAAATCACTTAAAAAGGAAAAACAATATTTAGACTGAAAATGAGATCACTTCATATTAAATAACTTGAAGAGGAAAAACAAAAATGGCATTTACAGTCAAAATGAGATCATTTGCACAGAGTAATAAATATTTACAGTTAAAAAGGGATAACTTGCAGAGAAAAACAAATACTTACAGTTAAATTGTTTTCAATATGGTCTCCCATCTTATCAATCCTGAATTTTGTACATAAGCCTAAGCTCTCTCACCAAAGAATAGCAACTTCGATCAATATAATGCAGATAAATCTTTATAAGGCAAATAAAATCCACTTTGTCCCCTATAGTAGTAAAAATATATGCCAGTAGAATGCATTGAATAGACTAATCTTGAAGGTTTTGGCAGCCAGCTTTGTGTTGACATGATTAAGATACATAGAAAATCAAGGTTCAACTATTTTAAGTGGCATGTAGCACCATCCGTTGTGGTGATTAGTAACTATTTCAATATATTTCAATATTATTATATGCACATCTTAAACATACAAAATTTGGTACTTATTATCAAAGAGTGTGATTAGAGCCCACAATTAAGATTATATCAAAGCTGTTTCTGGGGAAAAAAGTGTGGCTTATTTTTGGGTCATTACGGTATATATTAGAACACACATCTAGTTAACCATCACTCTCACCCCACCTACTTCCAACCAAAAGGACTAATAAACTTAGACTTCTTCAGGATACAAACAAAGTGTTTTCAAAATGGCTTGTCATGTTTAATGGTATGACTCCTTGGAGACCTTACTGTTGGAATGAAACTTCTTCCTTTAAAATATGTACAGTCCAATTTTCATAGAAAATACTTTATCTGAAAGCTAGAAACATTTCTAATTATAATTTCACGTATTTATACAACAGATCAATTAATATGCAGCTATCACTTTTGATAGATATTATCAATACCTATAAAATAACATTAATACTACCAGTTTTGGCCTATTAAATATGTGTATTTTTTAAAAGGCCCTTTCTATGACAATTTGACTGTAGATATATCCCTTCAAATGTTAAAGAAATATTTAAATAATGTCATTTAACATTTACAAAGATTAATGAGAAAGAAGATTGTGTACAATTGATTTAGAGTTCGCTTCAAGTGCTGTCCCAGATGATAATAGTTCTTAACCTCTCTTACGAGTATAAGAAATAAAAATAAATAAAATACTTTTGGTGAGTGTTATGGGCATGACGTACCAGATTAAACATGTTTCGCCCTTTTGCTATCAGCAATATTTCATAATTAAACCACCTACACACAATTTAAACAAGTTAGTTAATGTTCGAGAGCTGTTTTAAAAAGTATACTAATGTTTAAGACTAGGTTTTAAATATCTGAATAATATAATACCCCTTCAAATGTAACCACTTTATAAAACCTATTTTAAGAGAGTGATTTTAACAAACTATGTAGACAGTGCATATCTAAATTGGTAGACCATTAATACCAAGACTAAGCCTTTAAATTAGTGTTGATGAATTACTTTTAAAATGTAATAATAATAGTGTAATAGAAATCTATGAAAATAAAAGTTATTTGGTTTTACTTTACCAACATGTTCATCTTTAACATCTTTCTTCTCTTTATTTTTTTCCCCTCAAATTTTGTGATCTAAATTTTTCAAATGGAAACTCTCTTCAAGCATTAAACTGTTAGTAGGTTTGTCAACATTCTTAATGAAAGAATTAATCCAAGCTATGTTGAATTAATCTTTTATCTTGTTTTTATTATATTTATATTCAAATTATACTATGTATACACAAAGTGACAAGATGAGCCAATTTGAGACTCGAGGATAGTGTAATATAGTAAAATAAATAATAAGTGTATATTTTTCGAAACTTAAAAAAAACACTTTGGAATATTCTTTTAAATAAATAGTAAAAGAAAAATTTGTTGTGACATTATGTCTTTGTCTTCAAGCTGTTTAAAGGACAACACAATAATAGATTAACACATGGTTTTTACTATCTTAATGTTATTTGTGACATTTAACCCCTCCTTTATGTGCTAGTCACCTATAAATATGTTCAGGTCTTCTCATTTAAATTTGAAATTTATTTTTAATCCATGGTTAATTGCTTGATTTTTTTAATCACAAATGTAATTTGTAAATGTTTTAGTTAAGTTAAAAATACTCTACTATCTGTGTTAATTAATGTATTTTGTTATTATTTAAGTATACCAAATAGAAACTGAACAAACTGTTTACTGTATGTGAATAGATTAAAGATTTATTTTCTATAAACACATGTCTTAGTGGAAGGATCTAGCGCCTTGAATTGTACCTCGTCTAATGCTCCCGATGTTAATAAAATTGAGATTTTGAATCATATTTGGATCTTTCATTAAAAAATTACAACCATAATCCAAGCATAATATATTAAGAGATAATAATCATGTAAAATCAGACAGTTGAATAAATAAATTCAAGCCTTATGATAAAACATTTAATTTACTGAAAAAAGTACCATGTAATTTTGAGCATAGACTGGATTGTCAAAAGATCGCTTGGTATAAACACTCAGAAGACGTAATTGAATATCCAGTTAGTAATCGAGGTTGGCTACAAAACTCCTCGACTTTTTAAGGTTTTTAAGAGAAGATTTTTCCATTTTTCCTGACCACCCTTTTCCATTTTTTATGGTGAATGATGATTTTTTTTATCAAATTGATCAGAAAATCTTTTAAAAAATCACTAGCCGCTACTCAACATAAACATTTTAATCAGTTAGTTTTAAACTAAACATATTTCTGGTATTTAGGTAGCATTCAACTTTTTTTTCAGTGTTAAATGCAAGCTTAATGGGGTTTTAAGACAAGTTTTAAATCTTCTGATTTTCCTTGTTTTTAATTAAATTCCTCAACCTTTTACTGTTATAAGAAAAATCTTTAACTTTTCCAGGCTTTACCACCATGTAATCGCAGACTTCTACGGTTCAGTTGATACTTTTTCTGTTATTTAAGCCTTATTCTGCTAGGAAAGATATTTATATTAGCACTTAGAATATCCTACATAAGTAAACAGGATGGAGAAAAATATTTTAAGGAACTGCACATGTATTTGTAACTTGAGAATGAGGAACCACAAAATGGCATAATCATCCCCAATTCATCTGGAATGGTTTGAATCCTATCATCTCAGGACAAAGCAAAGTCTAGCACAATAATCAAATCATTCAGTCATTGCTGCCAGCTGTCAATATAACATTTGTAATATAATTTCTGATAACTTATAATAGGGGTAGTTCTTAAATCCAGAAGTCAGCAATATTGAGTCAGTAGTAACCTAGTGTGCAATGATGGTAATATAGCCCAGTTGGAATGACCATTATCATTGGTGGTGAGCTGAAGTGGGCTCAGGCGAGACCATTGTTAAAGTTACCCGAGATTTGTGAGCCCATTGTTAAGATTTTTATTTATTTATTTTTCACAAAAAACTATACAATTTTTATAAATAGATTATATTTTCCATAATATAATTATTTAATAATTATTGATGAAAAAAATCTATTAAGTAGTCTGTGTCGCACAGTATGAATCACAAAGACACCTACAACAAGTGTGCAAGCAACGGAGAAGGCATGGGCAAACTGAAACTGGATTCAGTGGGACTTGGGTGGTTGTAGAGTTGAGACATGTGACAGAATGTCGCTACTACATGGGAGCTGCATTTTTTTTAACACCTGTGTATAGGTAATTTATTTAGAATAATGCCACCATATTTTATAATATGATTTATTATTATTATTATTATTATTATTATTAGCACTGCATCTTACTACCCGTTCGGGTTATACGCACTTATGCTAATGTGTATAGGTAGGGTGATTTTGAGATGAACTGGAGGACCTACAGTTTAACGTGGGATCCGAACCACGGTGGAGGCCTGGCATTTCCCCACATTCACAAGTTGTGATTAATACACGTCTTGTCAGAGGTGAAGGAAGGGTTTGGCAATCAGATAAATCTGTGTCGGGACTGAGGATTGAGCCCCGGACCCCCAGTACAGAAGTTTGACACCTTACTACTAAACCGAATGTGATTTAATAAAAATGTTAAAATATTTTCCTGTATCATTGTATTAATATTTCCCTATATTAAAAATATATTAAAACAAAAAGAAAACTGCGAGCCCATTGTTAAAATTTTTGCAGCTCATTACTGATTATATTTACTCAATAATTAATTTTTAGTAGAGCAGGATGGAAATATTTTAGTAAACCAAGAATAAATTTATTTCATTCTGTTATAAGTTAAATATAAGAATTAAATAATTAAAATCAAAATTCATCTTTATTTTAATCCTAAATAATAAATCATTTTAAATATATCTAATGCCCTACACATCTTCTGAATCAGTCTATAGTTAATATTAGCATTCTCATACTTAAAAGACAGTTGATGATGTTTAAGAATTTTAAGAATATTTTATATGTCTGCACAAAAGCCTTATAAACTTTATTTTAAATGCTGTATTATAGAAAATATAAAAATGGCATGCTTTGTAATATCAAAAAAGGTTTTTTTTCTGTAGGTCATTATTTTGTTTATTTATTTGTTTAATTGAAATGAATAAAAAAAATGTAAGCCAAATTTTATTTTATTTTTGTTTGTGTTGATTTTCTATTAGTGAAATTTGATTTTAAGATTATTATCTTGTGTTAAGTTTACTTTTTTTAAGTTAAATTAGTTTCCTTCTATGGGCTGGTCTTATGACTACCGGATAAATATTGCTATCGGGAGGGTAAAGTTATCTACCAGATAAAAATTATCAGCCACTTTCATGTTTTACACGTCTTATGAACTGAATTTATCTGCCATAACTGTAGGATAAATATATTTTTATTCAGAACAAGCGAGGTTGATACTGTTTTTACTGGTGTGCGCATGTGTATAAGCCCTGCTGATAGTGCTACAACTAGCGAGTGGTGACAACGCTCAACTAGTGATGGGCACAATCAAGTAGTTCTAAGAATCAAGTAATTACTCAATTATCTTTAAAAAGAATAAGCGCAGAAGCTAGGTTGTCTTGCAAGTGCTAATTTCAGAGTCTGCCAAAATAGTTGGGTACAACATTTACAAAATTTAATTTATTGTACTCACATTTTGATAATTTGTTCTTATATAACTATAACTCTACAAATAGCTTGTCAGTTTATATAAAAGTGAATTAAATGTTCTAACTTTATATAGTTAGAGCCGGGCCCTGTGCTTACTAAACACGGGAACCAAGATTTTAACCTAAAAACAGAATTTGATTGGCGAAACATCATTAAAAACAACGCATTACTATTGCAACAACAATTTAAACTTCCAGATAAAAGTTATCCAGTACTTAAACCACCCAATAAAAATGTGATGGATAAATACATTTTATTTGGCAGATAAATACTATCTGGCAGTCATAAGACGCACTTTTAAATTAGCCACCAGATAGAATAATTTATCTGCCAGATTAATATTTATACAGGTGTCATAAGACCAGCCCTAAATTGAATATCGATAAAACTTCAAGTTGTTTTATTATTTATAATATATTATGCAAGCAAATTGTAGACAGATGCATTATTATTATTATTATTAGTTCTGGTTCATAATGGCACAAAGAAAATTTGATAAAGTGACAAAATATCTCGGTAGGTATATTGTTTATTAAGAGTCCTCCCCAAAATAAAATGAGCCAAGAGAAATATACAGCTCCCTTGGATTGAAGAAAATTTCTAATAGTCACTAGTTGACCACAAGCCAAAACTAACCAAAGAAATACACACAGCAGATTCTAAACTAGATATAGTTTATAATAATAATAATAATCAAATAGAAATCTTAATCAGAGTTCAATCTAGTTTTCAATTACTTTATCTGCTTACATGAAAACCCATGTCTGGCTTTTAAAGTTAAACTTTATTTTGCAAAAATATGTAATTAAGACTCATATGGGTGTGTTTTAAATCAGTGGCTTTGTAATATTATTTACACATATTATTATTACAATATGAGGGTGATAAATCTGAGGGAATCTTATTAATTTTTATTTCATTCAACTTAATTTATGGAGCTAATAAATTGTAGCTAACATGATTTGAGAACGTACAAATGTTAATAAATGATTAAGGATATT
>CABEEJ010005738.1:0-46729 GCA_901482245.1 Timema douglasi | reverse complement strand
TCCTCAGTACATACACCCGGGACTCGAACACATGAAAGGAAACAGCATACCATACTAGACTAACTTAATGTTTAGTCCACTGTCCAACGATGAGGACAATTTATTGTTAAAATATGCTTTTTAAGTAAATGCATGTTTGAAAACTACAAACTAGCTTTTTGATACGAAAAGCATAAATATATTTTGGGCATTTAATTATGATTTCTAGGGGTGTGCGAAGTTTCAAAATGTCAAAGGTCAAATCTTCTTCACTTCGACTTCGACACCCTCAATAACCTTCGCAACTTCGAAACATTTCGAAGGAAGAAGAAAACTTGAAACTATTAACATATTTGAAATATCTCACTAAATATGACATATTTGAAGGTATTGTCTTAGTTTGCAGCCTCAGGTAATCTAGATCATGCAAGAATGACATAAGCCTAGTAAATCGTACTGTCTATTGTTCTGAGTCAGCAGTTACGTACTCGTGCCAGGTCATGATTGTTTTGGCAATTAGCATAACCTAATATAAAATTGTAATTTAGGGAAAGCACTCCTTTTTTTGTATTTAACAACGAGTCTTAAATCTTTTCAGGAGAGGTGGTGGGGGGAAGGACACTATAATTATGTTAAGGGGCTACTTCTAAGTGCTCTACATACTCAGATACCAAGTTACAGCAACTTGTGGGGAGAATATCCTAAGGCTTGCGTCCCTGTTCAGTATAAAGGAGGACGCCCCAAACCATCTTAGAGGTCTTAGCTAGACAATAACCGTGCAACGCCAGACGGCCATGTGTTCGAGACCAGTTAGAGTCATAACATTGAAGATAGGTCAAGATGTGGAACTGCTGAGTAGGGACAGTGATAGAACAAGGGCCTTTTTATAAACTCTTTCAACTAATTCTAAAACCTACATCACATTTGTGCACTCATATATTAATTAATCTATTTCATTAAACAAGATCAAAACAAATCCCCACAGTTGTTTGTCACTGCCTACCCATCCCACTAAGCCATCCTGACACGTAAGCACATGGGTTGGGGGGTAGCGACAGTATACTCATTTTTATAACAACTAAACAATATTTTAACACATCGTTGTGATTAAAGAACACGTAAGAATGGATAAATTCATATATGTCGGCAAAAAATAATATGATGTGCTTTAATTTTTTATCTCTAAATACCCTTTATTTTTACCTAGATACACTTATTGGATCATGTATAAACTAAAAGTAGTTTTATGTCACAGCGAAAAAAACTTGTCTTTGACTTTACTTCAGATATTTAAAGCTTTTCTTCATATTTAAAAAGTGATCTTCACACACCCCTACAAAATCCATATTTATTTTAGTAAATTGTTGACAAATTCCTTCGTGACAAACTATTAATTAATTGATCGTAGAGACTTTCTAAGTTCAACGCCTAGAGCGTTATTTTTTACTCGAGTCTTCTGTTTTCTTGGATAATAAACGCTCTCGAACAAAGAGTGGAATGCTGAAGGCAAGGAAACTGGCTGAGCGATGTTTATAAATATCTTGATATCAAAATATTTGTGCTTGAACACATTTTAGTTAAAAGAAAAGAAAGGAAAAAAGATTATCCTTTTGTTTTGCTTAGTCCCTTGGACCTGAAATTGAAAAGAAGAACTTAAAAGTGGTAAAGTGCTCGCCTTTGTACCCGATGTTCATTGGCTCGAGCCCAACCGAGGTCGACGGCATTTTCTTGAGCTATAAAAATCCATAGCACAACTTCCTCACAATTCGAGGTCATGTTCTTGATTGATCACACATTTCTAGCCGCCTATTTCCACACGTCCATCACAGACTCTGCCTTAAAAATATGAGTGAAGGATGACCCTGGGCACGGGACAATTCCTGGATATCTAAGTGGTTAGAGCATTGACATAATAAGTTAAAAGTTCCGGGTTCGATTCCTGTGTCCAGGTATCATTTTTCAATCTAACAAATATTATTAGAACATTCTAATCCTAACAGAGTATTACTAATAAAATACTAACTATTTACGAATAGTGACTTACAACCAATGTTTACAATAACAATATTTTGCTAGCTGTCAGTTGCTACCACTTCCACGCTGAATATCATTTTGTTTGTGTACTTGTGTTTATATGTTTGTCTGCCACTCGTTTTACAATTTTTGAGCAAATACAGAATGTCCCAAAAGTTACATGTCTTCAGGTCCGTGGGGGACATTACCAACATATGCTATAGGAAGAACTTCTAATAGGTACGAGGTACTTTACTGTACAGTAACTTTTGGGTCACCCTGTATCTGTATTTGTACAAACCTCCCCAAGAACTCGGTCCCTTGCGAGTCTCTCCCAGCGAACATGTTCTTTAGAGCTCCCGTTCTAAGATTAGGTGAACGGAAACTGTCATAAAGATACATTTCCAGTTCAATTTCCATTGAGAGAACCTTATATGACAGCTAGATTTACTCTCACGTCAAGTCATATCTGTAGCTGTCACTTTTGATATATATTATCAATACCAATAAAATAACACAAATATAATATAGTAAAATGTTTTCAATGTTCACCACAAAAAAAAATTGTTCTTTATTAAAATATACATATGTGTGGGTACACTTTAAATATGGGCTCCAGACTACAATAATATAAAGTTTAAACTGGAATATAACATTTTAAATATATTTAAATTGGTTGGTCAAAATTTGCAAGAAAAAACCCCTTGTTTAACGCCATTTACTTTGAACACCGTGGTGATATATACGTTTGTGTTTCCTTGCGGCTTATCATTACAAACATGTGATGAATAGTTATGATTGGTGACCTGGTGGTCTAGGGGTAAGGTGTCAGACTTCTATGCTGGCGGCCGGGGTTCAATCCTCGGTCCCGGCACAGATTTATCTGATTACCAAACCCTTCCTTCACCTCTGACAAGACATATTGTGAATGTGGGGAATGCCAGGCCTCCACCGTGGTTCGGATTCCACGTTAAACTGTAGGTCCTCCATTTCATCTCACAATCACCCTACCATTACACATTAGCGTAAGTGCGTATAACCCGAACGGGTAGTAAGACGCGGTGCTAATAATAATAGTAATAATAGTTATGATTATTTAAGATATGTTTTTTTGTTAAAGAATCAAATTTTTAACACTTTTTCTTTCACACCTCTCTCTCTCACGCACTCCCCCCTTCCCCCTCCTTTTCTCTTGCGCAAGTGCCAAGTTCTTTTTCTCTATATAGCACCCCTCTTTATCGCACCCCCTCACAATTTTTCTCTCCCTATAGTTAAATTATTATTTTAGAGAGAGAGAGAAGAGAAGGAGAAGCAAAACAAAAATCTTGTCTCCCTCCACATTTTCTTTCTATATATTTTTGTTTACCTTTCTCTATCTCTCTTTTTTTATGCGCATGTATGTATACAGAAAGAGAAAGAATACAGACAAGGAGAATGAGGGGGAAAGAAAGATACAAGATTTTCACCCTTCCATATATAATTATATTTTTTGCTATGTTAATACAACATCTAAAGTTTTTCATCTTTTCTTTTAATACCTGTACACGGATAGGCTGGAAGATTAACAATAGGCGATGCACAAAAATTTTTTTTCAGCACCAATTTGGGTTGTACGCCTATGTAAACTAATGTGTTAGGTATTATGAAGGCTGAATATAGAGGAATTGTACCCACATTCACGTGGAGGAAGAGTGGAAAACCATTTAGGAAAAAATCGCCCTCAGTACTCTCGACCGGGATCAAACCACAATCTCGCCTTTTCGGCAGTCAAGTCTATCGTGAGAGTAGCGCCCTCGACAGTGCGGCCACCGAAGCTGGTAATTCTAGTAATAAATGACTTTGCATGAGTTAATATCCCATTAATTTTGATTCCATAGCCGTCATGTTTTGGGTTTAATTTACAAAACTTAACTGCCCTAAATTTAACCAAGGTTTAACAATTTTTTTTTTTAAAATCCCGCCTTGCTAGTCCATTATACGCATTTAACTACATTGTTTTATTAGGGATGTAGAAGGTCTAATTTATATAAAATGTAAGCACATTTACGTAGAAGGGTGTGAGGAACAATTAATTGAAAAAACACCCTTGGTACAACTTAATGGGATTCAAGCCCCTACCTCCCGTCAACAACAAACCAAAAAATACGAGTTTTACATTTAGTCCACATGTCCACTGGCGTGGGTTTCAAACATACTCCCGTAGTAAAAATATTATACACACTTTTTAAGATATTTTTTTATCACTATCACACCAAGTTGTGAAAAATATTCTGGCAAGTATTTCGCTAATAAATATAAAGAAGTTTAAAATCCTGTATAACTATTTTGTTGTGTAAGAAGCCATTCAAAATGGTTTTAAGGTGGGATATAGGGGACGAAAGAAAAGTTAAGTGTTTTTTAAGTTTTTATTTCAAAACTTTTTTTTTTTTGCCAGATATCAACAGTTGTTGAATAACTCCCATGAGCACATTAGAATTTGATGATAAACCTTTTAAAATGAAGATAAAAAGTTGTCATTCAATTCCAGGAAACCTTTGACAGATATTCAACAGCTGTTGATATCACCATGAGAAGAAAAAAAACTCGTATGTTTCTACTGGAGCGATATTTTATTTATTCTGATCAGGAAAATATTTTGATACAAGAACTGTAAATAATACTTTCCTCGCTTCTTCTAAGTACCAACACTAAGCTTGAACCTTACATTGCTTCAAAGTGAGGTTTCATTCATTAGCCACTGGTCAACAATAAAATTGATACCAGTTAAAGATAATTTTAATTAAAAACAATAATGGCTAAAAAAAAATTTTTTTTAACGCTTTCAAATAGTTTTACTGGTCTCAATGCCAGTGTTTTTAAAAGTTGAATACAATAAATTTTTGCATCACGACGTGACGTTTGTTTGGAGCTGTATTACTCATCTAAGCTACGAATTATCTTTTAGGTGAGAAGGGTTCTTAAGAATAAGAAAAACGTTGAATAAAAATGTGTGTGCGTTTTCACTTTTTGTATCGTGTTGGAAATAACCATTTGCCGTGAAGAATTGTGACATTGAGCGAGTAGCTAGCCCCCGAAATAAAAACTGGTAGACGCAGAGATTTGGGCATGTACGAAGATTGAAAAGAAGGTGTATAAATCTCTGTGGTGATTGCAAATGGGATCCCAGAAAAGATAAAAAAAACAACTTGTGTTAGCAATTCATGAATGGAAAAACCTTTTCTTTTTAGTTACTCTAGATGATATTTGGGGAGTAAAAGATCGATTGTTACTTCGGATGAATAGAAGTTACACAAAAGGCGTGCCATCGAGTTTTCCCGAAAATAAAGTTCACCATATGTCATTACGTTTTCTGTTTGGTCTTATTTGAGTTTCCAAACGATTTATTTTTTTAATCTTATATACAGTCCTATTTTCATATTAGGGCAATTTTATAAATTACAAACATATTTTTTGGCGGGTCAATATTGATAACATTTTAATATAATATTAGTGTAATTTGTAAGATTTATCAAAAGTGACAGCCACATATCATATGACTCAACGTATGATTACGTAAAAGTAAGCCAATTAACTTTTTTAGCTGTCAGCTATGAAACTGGGACTGTATATTATGTGTTTGATGCTCTCAGTTGAAGAAATCACCGACTCAGCGCTAGTGTACTTGAATCTAACTAATCAACAAGGCTAGGGTTTAAACTATACCATGATTTTGCAAGGAAGCCCGTTCTGAAAGGCCTTATCTCGTATCAGAATCCTACTAAATAACATTATTTTGATAGAATAAAAGGTCTTACAGAACAGACTAATAAAATCAGGGTATACATCCCTGTGCACTGTGTATTCGCAACTCCCTTTTCTACAGGGTTGTTTCACACCCTCTCTCTAGGCGAATGCCTATGCATTTGTTAAGAAATAACTCTTCTTATACTGTTCCCTTATATCATACAAATCAATATGGGTGCTACTCTAGCAATGTAATAGGATATCGAGGTTCAATCACAGTTGGTTATCCTAATTTTTACTAAATTGTTTTCCACTTTCTATCTACGCAATTAAGCCTCCCTGATACCTAACACATTAGTGATATTAGTGCATAGGCGTATAACCAGAGTTAGTAGTAAGACGCACTGCTAAAAATATCTACTGCCCAGACCTAGCGCTAGATTGGTATATTTATTTTGTTTTGCATATCTTTGTTGAACTTACGTGACTGAAAGGACTGGCAAAGCGAACTCATTGTAATGAAAACATTAAAGAAGAATGCTGGGTACTCACAACAATCTTGTTCCAGTTGTGCAGTAACTAGGCCAGATCGTGCTATAAGAGCTTTTGTTTTACTGCTATCGAGGCTGACTTATTATCATCTATTTCGGAGGCAGTTCCTCTGCCGGACCATATGGATTAAAACTTCGGGTCATAAGTGGTACTTGTTCTAGAGGGCAACCACCATGCCCAGGGTACCGGGTTCGAGTTTGTAGGTGTGTCGCGTGGCGTGACAGTCGTTCAAACAGTTTAAATATTCAAGTCTAAGCCAGTTATTCCACGAGCGTTTACATCCCCCGTTCGGCTGTTGCCCGACTCAGAGCTACCGACTTGACAGTTACGCCAAGCCAGGATGTCTGCGAAAGGGCGAGTTCTTACATTTCTCTTATAACACCTTTGACATTGCATTTTGTATTATCTCATAGAGCTATTACTAAACCAAAATAGGGAGCCTGCAGTTTCATTTTGAACCTAGACATCCACCTTTCCACCGACCCTACACTTCCCCGCAAGCTATCCTGACAGATCCGGCCTCCGTAAGGAGGGTAGGCAACAATACTATACAGGATGTCTCAACAACAACTGTCAAATTTTACTACAGTGTTATAATATTTATATTTAGCACCGCGTCTTACTACCCGTTCGGGTTATACGCTTTAAGTACTAATTACGCTAATGTATTAGGAATTGGGAAGGTTGTCCAGTTCACCCGACCGAGATTCGAACCTCGATCTCCCCGTCCTCAGTGGTCGGGCTCAACACGACAAGCGCGTTAGCCAACTACGCTACCAAGGCGGGTTACTACAGTGTTCTATGGGTCGAAATATCAACTAAAGTCCAAACAAACGTCCACTATATAGAAAACCGCTTCCTTTTTTAGGTGCATCTGGACAGATAACTTAAGACATCACGAAGATAGCAATTAAAATGGACTGAAATTTCAACAACTCAAAATTGTATCAATGAATTAATTTATTTTTTATTATATTCTATTTTAAAATTATTTTCTTTTAACTAAGGTTTTTTTTATGTTATTTAATTTTTCAGAGTTATTTCAGTTTTATTTATTTTATTTGGATTCTTGTTGATAAATAAACTCCCTTGTTACCTCAAAAATCGTTGTTTTTCTCTTACTAGCCCAATTTTTTTTTTTTAAATTCTTAGAAACTTTACAGATGCTTCACCTTGGAAATGAAGCGTTTTTCAAAATGTTTGTATAAACTTTTTATTTGAGCCGCAGAATAATGCAGTGAAGTTTGACCGTGAAAATTGGGGCCATGCTATATATATAATTTTATATATATATATATATATATATAATCACTAAATAATAAACCTATTATGTAATAATAATTCTACAAACATTAATCCGGTTCAACAAAACATACTGAACAACATTTTTTTCCAAACAAACAAACTATTTTCTATTTTTCTTTTCGTGGATATCCTAATGTGGCCACCTCACTTTGTAATAGATTATGAATTCTTTTTTGTGATTACATCTAGATATATTTCAATGAAGATTTGTCTCGCTATTTTTGTAACAGTTCCGTAGTCTGTTAGTGATCTTTGTATTTTAATAGAGTAAAATTAAATGAAATAAAATAATAGGAGCGTTCAACCTCTAAGGGTGTTGTAGTTTACTAATTCATAATTTGACGTAGCGTCTCTGATTTTTATATATGGCTCAGTACTTTCCCGACCCACTTCTGTGACCAAACGGTCTCAAGCCTCACTCTCGCGTTGGACTGATGACGGGGAGATTAGGGTTCCAATCCCAGTTGGGTCTACTGAAGGTGTTTTTATCTAAAATGATTTCCCACTTTCCCCCCGGTGACCTGGCGGTCTAGGGGTAAGGTGTCAGACTTCTATGCTGGCGGCCGGGGTTCTATCCTCGGTCCCGGCAAAGATTTATCTNAATCCTCGGTCCCGGCACAGATTTATCTGATTACCAAACCCTTCCTTCACCTCTGACAAGACATCTTGTGAATGTGAGGAATGCCAGGCCTCCACCGTGGTTCGGATTCCACGTTAAACTGTAGGTCCTTCATTTCATCTCACAATCACCCTACCATTACACATTAGCGTAAGTGCGTACAACCCGAACGGGTAGTAAGACGCGGTGCTAATAATAATAAACTTTCTTCCCACACAAATGTGGGTTTCATTACCTCTAAAATGCCTCTTTCCCCATCTCTACCCAATTGGAGTAATTATCATATATGTGTATCACCTGAACCAGTAATAAGATGCAGTGATAAGAAAAAGTATTTGCCAACTGTCCGAGTATTGAAATCACACGCCTCATTAATGGTCGAACGTCGGGCTAAGTGAGAGGAGCTTGTCGGGGCGAAGCAATGATTTGTTTGTTTGTGCTTCAAGCATCATCAAGCCGCGAGCCGACATCAAAACACATCATTTTCTCTTCCTCCAATGAATTAATTATTAATGCTTCTGGTGCAGGAAGTCTTGTAAAGCGAAAGTTAATTAATAACTCAGCGTGATTGCAAACAAATTGGGCTCATGCATAAAGGGTTCATCTACCTCAAAAGGCTCCAAGCAAGGGACGAAAATAAAATTAAAATCTGACGATACAGAATCAGTCAATAAATAACCTATTTGTATTTGGTTATATATATATATATATATATATATATCTATTTGGAATGGTCCTTACCAGAATATTTTTGGAAAATGTCATGCCCCTAGAAGTCATTTGGTATGGTCCTAATCTGAAAAATTTGGGAAAATTATATGTATCCACAGGATATTTGGAATAATACTCTCCCAACAAATTTTTGAAAATTGGATGCTTCTAAAAGTTATTTAAGATGGTCCTTGACTGGTAAATTAAAAAAAAAAATAGTTTTTGGTCTTGCGGCAACTACCATATTTGCCCCCTACCCCTTTCCACCCTAACCGCCTTGGGCATTAAAATCTGACGATACAGAACCGGTCCATAAATAAGATATTAGTATTTGGTGATATATATCACCAAATCAAAAATACACACACACACATATATATTTTTGATTTGGTGATATATATCACCAAATACTAATATCTTATTTATGGACCGGACCAAATCAAAAATACACACACACACATATATATATATATATATATATATGTGTGTGTGTGTATTTTTGACACACACATATATAAATATATATATATATATATATATGTGTGTATATATATATATGTGTGTATCAAAAATACACACACACACATATATAAATATATATATATATGTGTGTGTGTGTATTTTTGATTTGGTGATATATATCACCAAATACTAATATCTTATTTATGGACCGGTTCTGTATCGTCAGATTTTAATGCCCAAGGCGGTTAGGGTGGAAAGGGGTAGGGGGCAAATATGGTAGTTGCCGCAAGACCAAAAACTATTTTTTTTTTTAATTTACCAGTCAAGGACCATCTTAAATAACTTTTAGAAGCATCCAATTTTCAAAAATTTGTTGGGAGAGTATTATTCCAAATATCCTGTGGATACATATAATTTTCCCAAATTTTTCAGATTAGGACCATACCAAATGACTTCTAGGGGCATGACATTTTCCAAAAATATTCTGGTAAGGACCATTCCAAATAGATCTAAGAGCATCCATTTAAAAAAAAATCCAGGGGAAGACTATTTTAAATAGCTTCTAGAGTAAACTAATTGTTTTAAATTTCAGGACAATGACTACTTTTTACGTGTAGTTTTACGGCAACGTTGCCACTACTGCAGTGTCTTGTCACCCAGACTGGCATCTATGTCCGATAGCCAGGTCTTTGATGCACCATTGGTGTCTTTGTTTTGTAGCCGGCAGAGCTGGCGTGGCATCCTAGTGTGATATACCACCAATGATACTTCTCTTCTAAAAGTGTTCCGGTTTGTGGAGAAAATATTACGACCAGCCTACGATTACTCACGTTAAAAGTGACGCAAAAGTTAAAACTTTGAGATAGTACTGGAAAAATGGCTTTATAGAGTCATTGTATCTAGACTAAGATCACTTACATAATTAGTTATCATAAAAATAGTTTAAATAGCAACTAGAGGCAATTATTAGCCATATATTGTTTTTGCCTACAGTGGTTATGGAGCTGTAACCGCTAAACCTCCCGTCTACAACAAAATTTAGTTCTGAGTACAACCTTGAATGTTTTTGCCCCATATATACATATATATATGTATACATAATATATACACATATATGTATATATAATATATATAAATAATATATACATATATGTGTATATCTATTATGTATATATGTATATAAGTATATATGAATATATATATATATATCAATATATATGTATACATAATATATACACATATATGTATATATTATATATACGTATATACACACATATATATTATATATACATATTACACACATATATGTATATTTTATATATATATAAAACTTTTTTACACAACATATTTATATATTAAATATTAATATACGTATATTATGTGTTGATCAAATTCTTTAATAAACAAACTAAGGTAAACATAAAAGGGAAGTAGTGAATGATAGGGGTGTTCCAATTTATTATTATCATCATCATTATTATATTGCAGTTTTTTAGTGTCAGCTGTTTACATCTGAATGATATTAGTAAAATCTCTAACAAATATATTTAATCAATAGAGGTATGATATATGTAATTAGTATAATATATTTAATTAACAGAGGTTGACCTGATATTTGCATTGCAACAAGAGATTGAGAAATGTATGACAGTAAGGAAGAAAGTTTATTGTGAATTCGTTGATCTGGAAAAAGCGTTCAATCCTGTGAATATAAATATGTTATGGAATGTTCTTAAAGAGTATGGTGTGGTTGCATGGTTAGTAAATGCAATTAAGGCGGTGTATGATGGAAGTAAAGCATGAGTCAGGGTGGATGGAACTTTGAGCGAAAGGTTTGACATTGAACAGGGTTTTAGACAAGGTTGTGTTATGTCCCCATGGTTGTTTAATGTTTTCATGGACAAGTGTATGAGGGATGCTTGTGAGGACGCGATTGGTGTACAAGTGAACAATGTGAATGTGAGAGATGATGCCGTATTAATGGATGAGAATGAAAAGTGTCTTAAAGAATTCATTAAATCGTTTGAATGTGGCGACAAACAGAATGGATCTTCGTAAAAATATATCCAAAACTAAGGTGATAGTTTTTTATAAGTACAGATTAGGAAATTATTGTCAGCTGAGTATAAATGTAAAACTGTTAAAACAAGTGAATTATTTTGTGTGTCTGGGCAGAATGTTTTGTAAAAATGGAAAGCTGTGTGGTTAAATTGACAGACAGCTGAATGCATCTCAGAGAGTAGTTGGATGTGTGTGGACTATTGCAAAGAATGGAGTAGTATCGAAAGAGGCAAATAAGGTAATATATAAAAGTATGTTAAAGTCAATATTATTTTATGGATGTGAAGCGTGGGTTTGTCGGGAGAAACACCAGAGAAGGATGAATGTGGATATAATTAGATCTTTAAGAAATGTGTGTGGAAAAACTTGTAATGAATGGATGCTAAAGGAGGTTGGTTTGAAAGGGAATTCAATAGATCAATGTGTTGGTTTGGGCCTGTTGAGAGGATGAGTGTGGATCGAGTGATGAAGCAAATATATGAAGGTAAAGTGTGTGGATCAAAAGGAAGTGATAGGCCATGTAAGATGTGGCTGGATGTTGTAGATGAATGTGTGAAACAAAGAAATACTAAACATTTTTAAGAATAAAAGAGCATGTATGACCCGGTGTATGGATGTTGTTGAAGCGAATGGCGTATGCAAGGATGTGTAATTGTGAATAAAATTAGTGAAGATTGTATAGGTATGAAGTTTATTTAGCTATATACACAGTGTGTTGCCTACACCGTAAGGGAATGACGTGATTATGTATGTATATATGTAATAATTTTACTAATGATGGTGTGGATAGAGAGTGGGAACCCTTTAAGATAAAAAATATTAATATACATAGCCGGGATTTTAACCCCAAACTTTTTGTCAGAGCAAAACAGACTATACGTGGCTAAGAATTCAGATCTTACTAATATTATAAATGTGAAAGATTGTGTGTTTGGATGTTTGTTACTCAATCACGCCAAAACTGCTGAACGGATTCGAATGAAACTTTATACGTTGGTAGAGTATGTCCTGGAATAACATTTAGATCCATTCCCAACCTTTGATTTTACATTAATTTTACAATAATAATGTTTAAACTTTTTGTATACATTAATTTTACAATATTAATGTTTAAACTTTTCATATACATTAATTTTACAATACTAATGTTTAAACTTATCGTATACATTAATTTTACAATACTAATGTTTAAACTTTTCATATACATTAACTTTACACTACTAATGTTTAAACTTTTCATATACATTAATTTTACAATACTAATGTTTAAACTTTTTGTATACATTAATTTTACAATACTAATGTTTAAACTTTTCATATATATTAATTTTACAATACTAATGTTTAAACTTTTTGTATACATTAATTTTACAATACTAATGTTTAAACTTTTCATGTACATTAATTTTACAATACTAATGTTTAAACTTTTCATGTACATTAATTGTACAATACTAATGTTTAAACTTTTCGTATACATTAATTTTACAATACTAATGTTTAAACTTTTCGTATACATTAATTTTACAATACTAATGTTTAAATATTTTGTAGACATTAATTTTACAATACTAATGTTTAAAATTTTGTATATAAGATATATTGTATATCATATATAATATTTCGTAGTAAAAGAAATATATATTATTTAAGTTATCAATTATTAATTTTTTTTTTAAGTTTAGATAAACATTTAAAGATTTTATCTATTATTGCGGGCGAAGCCACGATAGCTAAGTTGTGACCAACATGAGATTGAGTATTTTTAACCTGCTAATCGGAAATGTTGGGCACTTATAGTCTGTTTTTCTTGTGATGGAGAAAACCGAGATAGAATCCTGGCTGGGTCTATTAAGATGTTTTTTTACTAAATGGTTTCCCACTCTCTCTCCAAACAGACGAGTTGTTTTTTCTAAATTTCACTTTGCTCATCCTTATCTCAATAGTTTATTTAAGTGTGAATAGCCCTAAGCGGTATGGCGAAGAAATAATAATTAATAAAAAAAATAGCTATACTATGTAAGTTTCGAAGACGAGTGTTATAAAGCATTAATTAAAATTGGAACGCTGCACTCGCTAGGTTGATGAATTGTGTTATGTAAATTGTGTTGTTCTTATCGATTAAATTTAAATTCTGCATTTCGAGTCAACAACTCGGAGGTTGGTTTGATGTGAATTCTATCCATCTGGCGTAGAGCATGCACTAAGCCCTTCAGCTGGTTAATGCTGTCTGCACCAACCGGTAGATTATTATTATTATTATTATTATTATTATTAGCACCGCGTCTTACTACCCGTTCGGGTTGTACGCACTTACGCTAATGTGTAATGGTAGGGTGATTGTGAGATGAAATGGAGGACCTGCAGTTTAACGTGGAATCCGAACTACGGTGGAGGCCTGGCGTTCCACACATTCACAAGCTGTGATTAAAACACGTCTTGTCAGAGGTGAAAAAAGGGTTTGGCAATCAGATAAATCTGTTCCGGGACCGAGGATTGATCCCTGGACTCCCCTCACAGAAGTCCAACATCTTACCCCTAGACCGACAGATCACCCACATAGTAGAAATCCCGTGTACTAGTGGAGATCAGAAATTATAGTGATTCCCCGTTGTCTTCCACAGTGAATTTCTATGAGCGAGTGCGAAAGGGCCTAACAGTTTTGCCGAAAGGCACTTTCACATACCATCCAGGGTTATTTCACATGCCACATGCCACACCCCACAATCGACATGGAACCGATGGTTTTACGTCCCCCCACCCCACAATCGACATGGAACCGATGGTTTTACATCCCCCCACCCCACAATCGACATGGAACCGATGGCTTTACGTCCCCCCACCCCACAATCGACATGGAACCGATGGCTTTACGTCCCCCCACCCCACAATAGACATGGAACCGATAGCTTTACATCCCCCCAACCCACAACCGACATTGAACCGATGGCTTTACGTCCCCTCCGATTTTTATCGCTCAAGAAGAATCCGTAGGTCTCAGCTGGGTTTGAACCCAAGAACATCGAGTTCTAAGGCGAGTACTTTACCCCAAGACCACCGAAGTCTACTAAAATTGTAATTAGTAGTAGGCCTACATAAAAACGAACGATATTTCAGGTGGCCGCACGGTCCAAGGTGCTACTCTCGCAATAAATAGACTGCCAATGAAGGGGGGATCGATCCCAGTCGGATGGTCTGAGGGTGGTTATACCTAAATGGATTCCCACACTTTTTCCACGCAAATGTGGGTACTACACATTAAAATTAAACCTTCCCATTCCTACCACATTAGCGTAGCTAGTACATAAGGGTATAGCCCAAACCCACTTCGGTAGCCGTGTTGTCTAACGCACTAATCTCGTGTTATACTAGACTGATTAATACAGGGAGATCAGGGTTCGATCCCGGTTGAGTGCATTGAGGGAGGTTTTATCTAAATGGTGTTACCCTCTCCTTCTAAGCCAATTCGGGTGAACTTCAACTCAATTAAAATCTTTCTAATCCTTAAACCATTAGTGTAATTAGTGCATAGGCGTATAACCCAAATGGGTAGCAAGACGCTGTGCTAAAAAAAGTGTTTATGGATGACACATTTTTACTTTCTCACATCTTTGGGTAGAGAAAGTATTATGACCGTCAAAAAAATCAAGCTCTTGATTTTTGATAGATGTCGAAGTTTCATGACCCCCTAAACACGAAAAATGGTTTTCACAATGCTGTTTGTCTGTGTGTTACTGGGACTAGAGCTGAAACAGATCTACCAATCAGGTTCAAACTTGGTGTCAGGGTTTACATAAGGTTCTTCAGAGGATTTTTTGGAACTGTCTACCAAACCCTTAAATTAAAGGTAATTTACTTAAGAAGGAAAATAGAAAAAAATTTGATTTTTACAAAATATGCTTTAACGATTTTGATTAAATTTCGTATCCAGACGCTGTTTAGCTTTAAAATCAAAATAGCAACTCTCAGTTTCCAATAAAAAAAACTTTTTTTTATTTAGAAAAATTGAATTTTCCAATTTTGATAATATCTCTAAGACATATCTCTTTGGTGAGCAGAGATGTTACTTTTTCCTCAATGATTTATGTTTATTTAATAGTAACAGTATATGGTATTTCATTTATGTTCTTTAGTGGAATGTTTCTGCAACAATTTATATTATTTAGTTCCACATATTTGAGTAATTATCTCCATTTTTAGGCAAAGAGACTAGAAAGTTTGTTCGGTGAACTTAACGTTTATTTTAAAAACTCTCTACATTTTGTACATTTTTATGTTGTATTAGTTGATTGATCGATATCTCCCATACTAAATTTTATTTCTGTTGGACTCAATTTGTACGTTGTTTCTGCCATCTTGTATTCTACAAGATTAGGATCTTTCTCATAATCATGTTATTTCTTTAGGACCACATTTGTACGCTGCGTCCACTATCTTGGATCCACCATCTTGGATTTTTCAAGTTTAAAATTGTTCTCATGGAGACGGAATATTCCATGGTGTTCATACCAATTTGTAGCTCTCTAAGGCAGGGGTCTTCAACTTTTTAAGGTCCAAAGACCAAAGTTTCTGTCTCTTGTTGGCTCGCGGGCCACGATACTGTACCGATACGATCAGGATTGAATATATTATATATTATATTTATTTTGATGTCTCGAGTGTCTCAGTGGAGATGAGTGAACGTTAACACTCCCGACCATGGCCGAACATTCCCGATTATGTCCGAACACTCCCGACTATGTTCGAACAATCCTGACCATGTCCGGACACTCCCGACTATGTCCGAACGCACCCGAAATAGTACTCTCTCTTTTGTTTACTAGAGTAGTCATTTGTCGTTTCAAGGTAAATTTGTATAGAAAAATAATTTTTTTATTCACATATAAAGCAAAAATAGTTTGTAGAATAACTTAAAATACCTATTTATTTTATTATTTAACTGTGTAAAATGTTTCATGAGCCAGTAGGCCGCAAAAACCGTTACGGCGGGCCGCAAGTAGCCCGCGGGTTGAAGACCCCTGCTCTAGGGTATCGGTAATTGGAATTAAGAGTCTTGGAAGGATGAACAAATAGCGCATAGATTTTAAATATGTTGTTATTCAAAACTGTTCGAAAACAAGGACTGTGCAATTCGAAGCTTAGTTGTCAGTCACTTTTCATAGCGGCACGCTTTAAATTCTCTAAATCTCCTTACAAATATTACAAACATTCAAGATTATAACCCTCCTGTTTCTTGTGAACCGGCGCTACACGAGCTTTCATTGCCAATCAATTTGTGGAAAAGTGCATCTACATTTACTTTGAATTTCAAATTTAATATTCTCATCGCTCCAGGAGGTATTCTTAGATAAGCTTTATTTAGCTATCAGAATTGATCCAAACAGCTCGAACACCAGTTATAAAAATACAAACGGAAATGCACATGGTATTGGATAAATAAAATACACGGAATCCGATAAATAGATATAGATTGGGGCCAAAATTAACTTAAAACTTGATAATGTATTGAAAATAGAGCTATATATTTCCTCTAACAATTCTTTATCACCCATTTCTGGGTTCGAATAGTGTAAGGTGTCGCAATCTCAAGAGACTTGACTACCTGTAAAGGGGAGATCGGGGTTCTAATTACGGTCGGGTGTATTGAAGGTAGTTTTTCCTAAATGGTTTTCCATTATCCCTACACGCAAATGTGGGTACACTTCCTCTAGATTAAACCTTACCCATCCTCAGCACATTAGCGTAATTAGTACATTTGCGCATAGCCCGCACGGGTAGCAAGACGCGGAGTTTAAAAAAATGTATCCATGCTACAGTTCAATTTTAGTAGAAAGATCCTTTAATAAAATCTATAAAAAAAATCTGTCAAAACTGATAACATTTTTAGATCGGTGTTAATTTCTAGGTATTGATAATATATATCAAAAGTGACAGCTGAAGGTCATAGGCCTACGACTTGACGTATGAATACGTGAAAGTAGGTCTAGTAGCGGGAAGTTGTAAGATAAGGTTTTTTCAATTAAAATTGGGGTCTATCTTAGAAAATTAAAGTATAGTATTATTATTATTATTACTAGCACCGCGTCTTACTACCCATTTGGGCTATACGCAATTACGCTAATGTGTAATGGTAGGATGATTGTGAGATGAAATGGAGGACCTAAATTTAGCGTGGGATCTGAACCACGGTGGAGGCCTGGAATTCCACACATTCACAAGTTGTGGTTAATACACGTCTTGTCAGAAGTGAAGGAAGGGTTTGGTAATCAGATAAATCTGTGCTGGGATCAAGGATTGAACCCTGGACCCCCAGCACAGAAGTCTGACCAACTACCCCTAGATCGCCAGGTCACCCGTTAATTAACTGTGAATGTTTCTAAATGTATGTTAAAGCTGTTAAAAAAAAGAGCGTCTTTATTACCTTGTTGCACGACATTGCTCGCTACAAAATAGTAAATGATGGCCAACTGTCAATGGAGTCACCGCAAGCGAGAGATGGAGAGAGTCTCGTTAATTGTCGAAAACCGAACAACCCCCCTCGAAACCTCTCTGGTGATGTAATTGTGTTCTCTAGGGAATCAATCACGGGTCCTTGAACCCAACACCTACCAGTAGGAACGGGGTGGGGCAATGTGATCTACACGTGACCACGGGAGGGGTAGGGAGACTTACAACAGATCAAGGGGATACGACCCCCGGACTACTCATCACATGGCTGCATCACGTGTCAGGCACGAGTTGGAACTGATGCTTAATGGCATTGTGCGTAATCTCCTGTGAACATGCTCTATATCGCCAACACAACAAATCGAAACCAAAGGTGTATTTAAATTTGATATGTATTGTTATTTAAACTGCTAACCAATCTCCATTAAGGTGGGCGTATAGACGATGAGAGAAAAGGGTTTTTTGCACTTTTTATGACATAGGATTTTTTGGTTAAGAAACTGCAAAAAACTTATTTTTTTTAACATCCCTTACACTTCCAACTTAAAAGATTTTCCTTTTCTCATGGGATGAAAGTATTGTAATAGTAAAAAATGTAACCCTTAGAGATCATGATGTAGGACCTATTTATGTGCCATGTGCTCCCAAATTAGAAAAAAAATTTGTTTTTGGTTTTTGCATTTTGTCTGTACCCAAGTCTATCTATACTAGGAGCTACAACCCAAAACGATTTGATTTATTTTGTTTAAATTTGATATTAAGGGTGTTTATGGTCGGTGATACCTAATTATTATTTTATTTTATTTTTTTGTATTTTAACTCTAAATTAAGGGTAATTTTCTGGTGATTGATTTTTGAAAATAACTTGGGTGTGTTTGACATGACAAATAATACTGCATACTAGTTTGGAGGAAATAATTCGTTTAAGGGTAGTACAGAGATGACTAATTTATGAGAGTTTGAGATTTTTCGGAAAGGGCTCTAAGTTCTTGTTCAAAATGTGTATCTGGTGAGTGTTTTACAAAATAAATTAAAATGTGTGTTTGTTTTTCTCAAGCTTATTAAATTTAATATAGTTTATTATTTTTGTAAAATTTAAATTTTAAAAATAGCTGTACCAACTTTGTTCAAAATTGATATCTGAACAGCGTTTTATATGAACATTAAAATAAATGTTTTTTTAGAAGAATAAATAGGCCTACTAAGGGGTATTTTACTCATAGATGATTTTTAAAATTTGGTCACAAATCAGGAAAGGTGAAATGATAAACTAATGTATGAGAATGATTTTGTCGTACTATTTTTGTTGTTGTTGCAAAATCCGGGCTTACATTTTGATTAATTTTGGAACACACACAAGTCGAACTTTGTAACTTTATCTCGGAAAATTTAACAAGAACTTCCGTGAGGTAATGCAACACTAAATTGACTTGGATAGTATTTTCATTGTACATTATGGTGAGTAGATCAATTTAAATTCGCATTCAAACTGAGTTTAAATGGTATCCGGTACTTAAAAGTCTCATTAGTGGAATTTAATTATGGTTCTGAATCTATGCATTTTAATTGCCAGAGATTCTATTATTTCCTTTACTTAAGTTTATTTTCCCTACAACAAAGTTTGTTCATAACGTTAATTCTCTTACTACACTTTGCTAATCAAATATTCTAAATACAAGGATAACTGTGGACATGTAACCTCGAGATAAATAAAGTAAAACTTTGTTATGAATTTCCGTACCTGACCGTTACAGGTATTACTAATGCCGGGATCATGATCAACTTAACGTTAACTTAACGTAACTTAACGTAAAGGACCTCCTCGTGTGTTTAAATGGTAGCGATCATGATGCACTTAATTTAACGTAAGAGATGTCCTGGGAGGTCTTTTACTTTAAGTGAACGTTACTTGAAGGGTATCGCGTGATATAGCCAGTCAATCATTATGCGAGTGACGTCAACAGGGCTATTTAGTAATTCATTTGTTGGTATTATTACCAATGTTTACTCTTTAGCGTAAGTTCTAGTAATCAGACATTGAAACAAAATAACTAAACTAAAATAGGGAGCTAAATTTATCAAAAAAGTTTAGCAATAGATATTTATTATATTGATTGAAAACTGTAAACATTCACAGAGCATCACTTTACAAATAGTACAAAACCACAGATCATACTCGAGAATGCATGTGTTTGGCTCGAATTGTTACGTTAAGTTAAGTGAATCGTGCTCACACATAAGTTAAGTTAACTTTAAGTGAACGTTACATTAAGTTACGTTAAGTTAACGTTAAGTTGATTGTGATCCCGGCATAAAAGTACTTTAACATATTATAATAGTGAATAAAAAACTCCATAGCATCATTCTGCAATCTAACCATACCAGCCAAGCGGCCATCTATTGGAGAAGATAGTGCCGACTTCTTAAGATAGAGGGTGTCCTGTGATCAGCACAACGAACTCTCCGGCCACTAATCTCAGATTTCTAGACCGAATAAGCAAAATTTTCATTCAAGTAGGTCATCATTTATTATTACGAGACTAAGTAGACCTCGTTACAGACCCTCTGCTTCACAAAAAAATTTGGAAGCACCAGGATTCAAACCCATGACTTCTGGATCTGTAGCCAGGAGCTCTGACCACTAGCTCACGGAGGTGGTCAATACTTATTTTAGCATATATATGTATGTATATCTTATATAATATATACTAATTAAATAGCAAAATGTTATCAATGTTGACCGAAAAATATTTGTATTTTCTAAGAACCTGCCTCAGTGGCGTAGTTTGGCTAACGCGCTAGTCGTGTTGAGCTCGACTGCTGAGGACGGGGAGATCGAGGTTCGAATCTCGGTCGGGTGAACTGTGGGTGGATTTCCTAAATAGTTTTCCACTCTCCCTCCACGCAAATGCGAGTTCACTTCCTTTAATTCAACCTTCCCCATTCCTAATCCATTAGCGTAATTAGAACTTAAAAGCGTATAACACGAACGGGTAGTAAGACGCGATGCTAAATATTAATTATTTTCTAAGAGGCTCTTCTTATCAAAATACTACTGTGGTATAAACGCCTACATATGATGCACGCGTTAAAAAAAAATAGCCTGGCTATTACCATCTCAAGATGGACGAAACAATATTAACAAGAAATAATGCCATTTGATTGAATTGGCGCCGACACTTGGCACATTAGGGCCATCTGCTGTTCGATATTCCCACTGTCTCGTTTAGCAGGCTGTACCGCATTACATTTCGACTTTAATATCAACCGGTGATCCGTGCCGGCTTATAGCCTGTGCTTTGCTTCGTTCTGTCTGATCCAATAACAAGCCTTCTTACGAGGATCCAGTGAATGAAGCCATTTGGAACATACGGGTTGTGGACATCATCAGAGCTACATATCTGACACCTCTTGCTATATTTGACTTGGGTGACACCGACAGTAAATTCTACTATGAATATGTAACGGGTGACCTCGCGGTTTAGGGGTAAGGTGTCAGACTTCTGTGCTGGCAGCCGGGGTTCAATCCTCGGTCCCGGCACAGATTTATCTGATTACCAAACCCTTCCTTCACCTCTGACAATACATCTTGTGAATGTGGGGAGTGCCAGGCTTCCACCGTGGTTCGGATTCCACGTTAAACTGTAGGTCCTCCATTTCATCTCACAATCACCCTACCATTACACATTAGCGTAAGTACCTACAGCCCGAATGGGTAGTAATACGCGGTGATAATAATAATAATAATCAGAGCTACAGCCTGGTGAGAGAAATATGGTTAGAAATAAGAAATAACGTAAACATTAAAATTTACTTTATACTCTTTATTTTCCACATCATCTTACTACCCGTTTGGATTACATGCATATATTCTAATCACGCTAACGTTATAGAGATGAGTAGTATATAGTTTAAAGAAGATTTACTCGCATTAGCGTAGATAAAAAGAGTGTAAAACGATTAAGGAAAAATAAAACATCCTCAGTGCACCCGGATGGTCATCGAACCCGATCTACCCGTCATCGACACTACAGTTTATTGAAAGAGTGACACCTTAGACCAGAGATAGAGGGTGTATTTTTCAACGTAGACACAGGTGTGGCGAATGAGAAGTGAAATTCACCACATCATGTAAAAATCATTAGACTTTGTTACTCCATCCAACATTTAAAATACACACTGTTTCAATAAGTTGATTTAAACCATTTACTGTACACTTTGACTACTCAGTTACAACAAATTGCTCAAATTGAAAAAGTAAGACAATTTAATGCGAAATTTAGCAATTCTTTTTTCTGAAAAGTTTCAGAAACATTTTTTGTGAATATCTGAAAGAGTAATGCTCCCAATTATATGAAGGACATGTCAAGTTACAACCAGTACAAACCATAAGGAAAAAGTTTATTTTACCGTGAGAGCGGGCAGAATACAATTCGTCACAACTTTGTGGCAGATTCGCCCCTTGTGGCCAGTAGCGACAGGGTTGCCCACCCCAGCCTCACACCATTTGACCATCGAAGTGGGGTTTGGCGTTTTTTCACCGCCTACCAACAGAAGCTGCGGCGATCAGTAAATAAAGGTATTAATGGTTACATTTGTATTTCAAATATTGAATCTAGAAAATTGCATTTAAAGTTCATATATGAACAATGAGTAAATCTATAATTGTTACATCAAAGTGTACAAACAGAATAATCATTATTGTATATCAATCTACTAAAATAATAATTGAATCGGGCAGCTATACGATGCAAGTATAAATGTATTACAGCACAATCTACAGAGAGATGGCTGGGCACGTCAGTTTGTGGTTTTTAAAAGTATCGGGGAAATCATCAACATCCTCCCCCAAACCCAAACCCAAATCACATTCAAACTTAATACCGATTAAAGGTGACCTGGCGGTCTAGGGGTAAGGTGTCGAACTTCTCCGCTGGGGGTCCGGGGTTCAATCCTCTGCCCTGGCACAGATTTATCTGATTACCAAACCCTTCCTTCACCTATGACAAGACGTGTATTAATCACAATTTGTGAATGTGTGGAATACCAAGCCTCCACCGTGGTTCGGATTCCACGTTAAACTGTAGGTCCTCCATTTAATCTCACAATCAACCTAACATTACACAATAATAATAATAATAATAATAATAATAATGCCGATTGTAAATATGCTCCACTGTTTAAACTCAAATGTGACAGTTTTATTGATAAAGATTTTGTCTTCAATCAATAATAGTAAAAGATTTACCTTGTAAACACCTGTATTTGTGGGCTAAGGCGTTAAACTCGTTTAGTCTGGTTTGCCGCTAAAGGGTAGTTCTGGGTTTTAATCCAGTAAGATGTACTTAGTGTTGTTTTTACTTAATTGGTTTTCTACTCTTAATCCAAGCAAATGCAGGCAAACTTACTTTAAATTATACCTGCCTTGTCCCTACCTAATTATCATGGTACTACGAGTAATACAAGGTACAGTAGCCCCGTGGCTTCTTTGGTGCTGACTGACAGCTGACTTCAGAAGTGACAGCTGCTAAACACATGTTTTTGCAGGTCATATGGTTTGGCGTAGGGATACATAATTTGGTCTGATAACTTTTCAAAGCTGTCGGCTGTCAGCTGTGAGCTGTCAGTCAGCACCAAATAAGTCATGGGGCTACTGTAGGTAGGTGCGAGCAAGCAACTGGTTCAGACGGCTACTGCGCATGACGTCAACACCGAGCGCTTTGTTGACCGGCCGCAACACTTCGTGGGATACTGGTGCCGGGAACTAACACTTTCCTCTAGTCAAGTTAAATATTACCGCTTTAATCAATCCCGTGAATTATGTTTCATTAGTGTAACATTTATTTTTTAGCGTACGCAGCCTAATAGTTTACAAAAACCCGCTTCGGTGGCCGCATAGTCTGACGAGCTACTCTCGCAGTAGACTAGATTGCCTATGACGGGGAGATCGAGATTCTAATCTTGATCGGGTGTACTGAGGGTAGTTTCTCCCTCTCCCTACAAGCAAGTTCAGGTACGTTTTCTATGAATTTAACCTCCCTAATCCCTAAAACCATTAGAGTCATTAGTACGTAAGCGTATAACTCGAACGGGCAGTAAGACGCGGTGCTAAAAAAATGTTTACAAAATATTGCTTTCAGCATTCACAATTAATAGTTTTTTGTGTTATCGGTTCTTACAGTCGAAACAGAATTAATTGTTTGGACTTTAATTGAGAAACTTGTCCCTGTTTGTGGTTGTAATTATAAAACAAACTAATGAATACATGAATTTATTTTAACAAAATAATGGTATTGCACAGTAACATTAAGTTACACAATTTTACCTAAGTTCTATGCCTTAACCTAAAAAATAAATATGTGGGTATTGTTTATTTTCAAGAAAGAATCTTCAATAAATAAAGAAAGCTCGAATTCATATTTCACATTTACGTACGAGTTATCAGGCCTGCCACCTCCCCCTTTTCTGTATGTTTATTTCATGTGGGCCTGGAGATTTGTCAGGTAATCCTTAGCTGAGGATAAAAGGGGGATGATAAGATTACTTGTGTGGGTTCGTGATTGACGTTAAACTTGGCTTTTAAAGGTTTATTAATACTACCATTCTAATTCAAATGCGATGTTAAAAGTGAAGTTAAACTGAAGAACTTAGTGAACATAGAGAAGTGAGTGACCGAACGAGGTGTTATGAGGTGTTACATATGACCTGACTGACAGCTAGGCAGTCCCTGCACGGTCGTAGGACATGGTTCCCTGGGCTCAAGCGGAAACCCTGACTGGCACTTGGTTAACCCGGCGACCTATCCCCCGACGCCCCGTTACAAGAAGCGTGACCTTCCAGGTTACGATCTCTCATAGTCAGCCCCGAAGGCTTCAAACCCTCTCATTTAAACTGGGCGACCTGGTTTCTAGCTATGGACTGCTGACACCTTTTTGAGTCAGAGCTTCTAGTTTATTTGTTTATTGACTCATCATAACTATCCTCGCAACACCCGTTATGTCATTCGCCAATCACAACATCCAATGCTTATACAAACAGGCCTTCCAATTGAAGCCGTTGATAACAGACCGCAATATGTTTTTTAATTTAAAAGCTTCATTCGGGAATTTTAGTCTCAGTTCATTCAAGTTTCTCTTTCTTATAAAAAAAATTCTTGCCCTGACTAAACAACTGATTTCTTTAGCTGAACACTTACCATGAGTTTTTTTATTTATGATATTTGTTAAAGATTTAAATACTTTCAACCGCTTTGGTGGCTGGACGGTCTAAAGGCGTCACTCTCGCAATAGACTGAACTGCTGATAATGGAGAGATCTGGGTTCAAATCCCTATTTTAAATACTATGGGTGTTTTTATCTCAATTGTTTTTACATTCTCCCTCCACGCAAATTCGGGTATAATTCTTTAAAAAGCAGTACTAAGAAATAATTATTATTTTTTCTATTGATATAATATTCTCCATGAAAACTCTTGAAACTTTCTTCCGCTCTAAGGCGCGGAAAGCTAATTTTTTAAGAATACTAGAGGGGGGATGTCTGTTAGGAAATGTAGCTATACTATTAGCAATTGAAAGCTTGTATGCGTATATCTGGACCTCCCATATGAGGGTCCATCAAGTTAACAGCACCACCCTTTCTCCGCTCTTGTTTCCACAAGTAGGATGAGTGTTCTGATGTCCCAACACGCCTCGTGTATATATATATATATATATATATGAAAATATACACTAATACATTTTGATTGAGTCTAAATGCTGTGATGTCCATTAGGTATGTGAACAGTTTTGCGCAGTTGTGCACTCAGAAATGTGTATGGACGGGGAAGGGGCATACAACCAAGGCCGTAATTAAAATAACATATTTTCTAGAGAAAGGGGGACCAGCCGCAGGATAACAAGATAATTTATGAATATTAAGTTCCTCATGAAGCTATTTGTAGTTATTTTTATGGTAGCTTGAGACAACTATTTTAACTTATGCAAGTGTTGTAGGCATTTTTTTTTTATAGTGAGTAACTTAGTTACAGTAACAAAAATCATTCTAATTTGCTAAATCTATACACTTCTCTTTGGTTTACTATGTAAGAACTGGAAATAAATTATAACACGCTTTAAAACTCAGTTTTATTACTAATTTGATAATTTTTCTCTTTAGAAATTAGAAAATCACAGTTTTCAAATGTGTATTGTATTTTCTACGTTTCGCATGTATTAAATTTGTAGGATTTTTTCTTTACCCTATCAAAAGGGTATTACTTTTTGAAGGGAATATTCATCATCGGCTCCATTTTGAGGCCGAGACCTCTAAAACGCTATTCACGCGCGACGCGAGGCTTGCAGGGGCTACACGCTCCCCCAATAATCTGATCTCTCTCTCACACACACACACACACACACCCGCCTCGGTGGCGTAGTTGGCTAACGCGCTAGTCGTGTTGAGCTCGACTGCCGAGGACGGGGAGATCGAGGTTCGAATCTCGGTCGGGTGAACTGGGGGCGGGGGGTGATTCCTAAATGGTTTTCCACTCTCCTTCCACGCAAATTCGGGTTCACTTCCTCTAATTCAACCTTCCCAATTCCTAATCCATTAGGGTAATTAGTACTTAATGCGTATAACCCGAACGGGTAGTAAGACGCGGTGCTAAATAATAATAATAATAATTTCTTGGTACCGTTACATAAATATTTTATTTTGAAAATTGAGAATCTACGTTTGGAGCAATGAATAATTTAATTTATTCCGTTATCAATAAATAATAATAATATTTAGCACCGCGTCTTACTACCCGTTCGGGTTATACGCTTTAAGTACTAATTACTCTAATGGACTAGGAATTGGGAAGGTTGAGTTAGAGGAAGTGAACCCGCATTTGCGTGGAGGGAGAGTGGAAAGCCATTTAGGAAAAAAATCCCCAGTTCACCCGACCGAGACTGGAACCTCGATCTCCCCATCCTCAGCAGAAGAGCTCTAGACGACAAGCGCGTTAGCCAACTACGCCACCGAGGCGGGTTATCAATAAGTAATTTATTATTAGTACAAATATTTTCTAAAGTGAAAATAAGTTCTTTTGTGCGTCCCCCCTCCCTAATAAAAGCTAGCGAGGCACTCTGCCTCAAGTGTTGACTAGCCAGCTTTGGTAGCTTTGTCAGTTCAAATCCCAGTCAGGTGGAAGTTACTGTATGTGAAATTGGGTGTGGTATGAGGTGTTCTGAAGTCCCAAGTGTAAAAACCCTTATCGTATTAAGAGCCTTAAAACTACTGATGTACTTAAACATAAGAATGGTAGCTACTAGTTAAAGTTATTTTCTTGTACCTTTAGTTTTATATGCTTTGAACAGTAAGGCCGTATTAGTTAAATTTCATTTGTCCACGTACAATATATCAGTCATTTTTTGAATTTTGAATTTTGAATTTTAGGGGTATGTTGAATGTGTATAACAGTGTACCTTTTGAATATCAAGTCGTAGTCCTGGCTGTAAAGTGTGGCCAGCGTATAAAACTATGCAGTCTACAATTTAGTTATACGTCATAATACGAGTTTAAGTTTCTGTTAATACTATTTATGATCTAGGGGGAAGATACTCCCCCTCCCCTCTAGAGT
This sequence comes from Timema douglasi, assembly GCA_901482245.1. NCBI lineage: Eukaryota > Metazoa > Arthropoda > Insecta > Phasmatodea > Timematidae > Timema > Timema douglasi. Next base: position 19,257 of record CABEEJ010005738.1, on the reverse strand, counting down.
CGCCACTGGGTTTGTTGTAAATTCCACTGGGTTTGTTGTAAAGTCCACTTCAGCTTTGTACAAACAACATTCATAGTAGGGTGACCTGGTGGTTTAGGGGTAAGGTGTCAGACTTCTATGCTGGCGGCCGGGGTTCAATCCTCGGTCCCGGCAAAGATTTATCTGATTACCAAACCCTTCCTTCACCTCTGTCAATACATCTTGTGAATGTGGGGAATGCCAAGCCTCCACCGTGGTTCGGATTCCACGTTAAACTGTAGGTCCTCCATTCCATCTCACAATCACCCTCCCATTACACATTAGCGTAAGTGCGTATAACCCGAATGGGTAGTAAGACGCGGTGCTAATAATAATAATAATAAACATTCATAGTATGAATTAGGTCGTTTCCTTAAATACGGTATCTTGTTTATTTTTGTACAATCTTTACCATTTTTGAGATGTGTTCTTTGGTCAACAAAAGCAGAAGAATTGTTTATGTCAAAACAGTCATTGAATAGTAGTTTTAAAATACTTGGAATTGGAAGTATATATATATATATATATATATGGTAAATTTGCTTCTCTTAAAGGCATAAACCAGTCCGTTTATTAGTCCAAAAACTCGACTCTGATGTCATCGCATCACCTTCCTCTACTAAGCTTGGGGACGTATATTCGTAGTGCCATGCCCAATTAGTGTGTAATATAGTAAGGCTAGATAGGTAGTAATATTCATAAGACTTGTAAATGTAGAGTGACTTTCTTGAGTCATTGAACCAAGACTTAAGGACGCGAGAAAAGGTCAATGTTTTTACATCAACACTTTTTTCTTCAAAAGAAATCAAATATTCCTTCAGTAGAAACACAGAGTTTAATTTTCTTCACGTGGTGACCTCAACCATTCTTTAAAATATGTCAATGGTGTCCTGGTATTTAATAACAACTTTCCCTCTTAATTTAAAAAGTTTGTCATCAAATGATAATATACTCATGATCAGGGGCGGATCCATATCATTTTCATAAGGGGGGGGGGTCATATTTATAAATAACATAATTAATTACAATGTTAGATTTTTGTTTAAAACCATTTATTAGTTTCTTATTTATATTTTGATTTTATGTATGTTTTAAACCGTGGTCATCCTCCTCAATTTTTTTAAATCATATTAGTTTTCATAAACTTTTTAGAGTGACCTTCCATCAACAATTATTTGAAAAACGGTTCACTCTAGAAGCTATGAGTAGTCTTCGCCTTGATTTTTTTAATCAGATTATTTTATAAACCACTTAAAGTATTCCTCAAATAGACATTTTTGAAATGTCGATGTGCCTCGTAGCTATTTAGAGTGATCCTCACCTTAAAGTTTTACGATACCTCTGAAGTGGTCTTACACCGATTCTTATTTTGAAAATTGAATTATTTTAGAGACTAGGCTATTTGAACTGGGCCTCGCCTGAAAATTCATCAAAATGACATGCATCTAGAAGCTATTTGGAGTTGTCTTCCCCTAGTAATTTTTGAAATTTGGATGACCTTGTAAACTATTTAGAGCTTTCCTCCCTTGAATTTTTCTGCCAGTTAGATGCCTCTAGTCTAGTAGTAATTTGAAGCGGTCTTCTCTGACAAATTTTTGAAAATAGAATGTATCTTAAAGTCATTTGGAGTTTGATTCAAGCCCATTTTTCAGCTTCATATTCAATAATATCAGAGGATTTGAAATATATCTGGGGGAGATTTATTCTAGGGAGAGGCAAATTATTTTCCGGGGGGTTGAGTCCCCCACAGTTCCATCGCCACTGCTGTCTACACATACTCTATATCCTGTATTCGGGGATGAACTGTTCTCAGGCCATTATTAGTCTTCTTTGACGTGTGGTAGTCTACCGTCTCTATGCGGAACAATGTTCGTTACTCGCTATGCACGACAAATATTCTTACTTGAAAACGACTATTTTTTCACACTTGCGTAAGTCATATCAAACATTGAATAAGAGTGGGCGAATAACGCACGTGTGGACCCGGCATAAGAGATGTCTGCGGGTAAAAATATTTAAAAAATTGTATAATTCATTTGTGTTGTGTGTTTTTTCTAAAATTTGAACTTTAATTTTTTTTTTGTATTAATTTTCTAACTTTCACAGGGGGGGGGGTCAATTGACACTTCCACCACCACTACCCTGAATCCGCGCCTGCGTCAAGTCAAGTCAAGTCAAGATATTTTGTGATTACTATGTGTATAAAATTAAACTATAAGCTTCTACTGGAGCGATATTTGATTTAGTTTGCTCAAAATTCTATTTTTATATACAAATTGCAAAAATACTGTCATTAACTCGCATTCACTACACTCCCACCTTAGAGCGAAAAGTTTAACCATAAAATTTAACTCTCGGAGACTTCTTGGAATTTAAATTACCACATCTTTACGGTGCACACAGTAGTCATTAAGTGTTCATAGCTCGTTAATATTGATATTCACCTAGATATGTGATATCTCTCGGAAGTTGGAACACCCTAAGTGGAGTGTCGCATAGCTCACACACGGGAGGTGGATCCCCTCTTAGTAAAATAAATGTTATAACACAATCGGTACAAATTTTTCATAGTCTATTATAATAGTTCGGAAAAACGTTAAAAAAAACCTTTTTAGTTAAATAACCCTAAGGTAAGCTTTACTCGAAAAACAAATATACCATCTTGTTTATTTTATCACCGTATCTTACTACCTGTTCAGGTTATACACATGTATGATAATTACTCTAATGGGGTAGGGAAGTAATCATTATAGAGGTGATCTACCCGCATTTGCGTGGGAGGTGAGTGGAAAACCATTTAAGGGGAAAAAACACCCTCAAAGAGTCAACCGGGATTCTAACCTCGATTTCCCCGTCTCCAGCAGGCCAGTCTAACACGAGAGTAAAGCCTTGGAGTCCATTCGGCCACCGAAGCGGATATTACCTTGTTACTTGTTAGTCACAATAAACACTCTTAATATGTTGTAAATAGGTGACCTGGCGGTCTAGGAGTAAGGTGTCGAACTTCTGTGCTGCGGGTCCGGGGTTCAATCCTCGGTCCCGGCACAGATTTATCTGATTACCAAACCCTTCCTTCACCTCTGACAAGACATCTTGTGAATGTGAGGAATGCCAGGCCTCCACTGTGCTTCGGATCCCACGTTACACTGTAGATCCTCCATTTCATCTCACAATCACCCTACCATTACACATTAGCGTAAGTGCGTATAACCCGAACGGGTAGTAATACGCGGTGCTAATAATAATAATAATAATAATAATAATAATAATATGTTGTAAATTTGAAACAAAATTGTTCCAACTTTTTTTTTTAATCAAACTTTCAAAAATAATTTATCATTGAATTACACTTAATTTAAGGGGTAGATTTGAATTATAAAAAAAAAATCATGAGATATTTTCATATAGCATCTAAATATCTAGTATGAGCAAAACATATCAAACGGTTCCAGCTGTAGCCCCAAGGACAGGGGGACATAAAGCATGGGAAAAAACTACTTTTTTTTTTGTTTGGGATCACATAAAACGAAAATATTCGTCATAATCTCGAGGTCAAAAATGTTCACGATTAAAATACTTTATTTTTATACGTCCGACACGGAATCTTGTGGCGGCTACTTCTTTCTTCTAGAAGTCCAAACCGTTTACCATGAAAGGTAGCAAACATAGCTTGGTTCTACTATGTTTCTGCTTATAAGATACGACCATAGTGTAACGTACAGAAGAGAGCTATAGCAACACACCATCCATTATTAGAGAAATCGACCAGGAAATAAAGGCGCGAACATACAAGAAACCCAGCCCTCATTGTACTACGTTAGTAGCCAGTTAGTTTTCCTACTAACGGCGTTGTCTACTTGGGGATTTTGAAGTTATTTTGTAAGGCGGGTTGCATCTTAACTTGACGCAAATAAGCACTGTAAGCACCATCACACTTACACCTAAATGTACGAAATAGGAAGAGAGATAAGAAAATTATCAATCCACCCTGCAAGGCCTCTAATTTAACTACTGATAACACTTATCTTCATCCTATGACGCGTACAAACACTCACTCTACTATTTGTTCTTAGACATCAATGACTTACATTTTGAAATTACCTTTCTCTAGTTTCCTATTCTAGAGAGACATTTGCTTCCACGGATTTATTTTAATTAATACACTGGCCAAAATATTCCAACAAGTACTCTTAAAGAAGAAACCAAACAGCATAACTTGTGAACCATTAAAAAAAACGCGTTTATACAAAACTACTTCAAGATAAAAAAAAATACTAATGTTTTGACAAGTTAGGGCACTTTTTAGAATTATTTAATAATATATGTTTTTGTTTCAATGTTATATTTTCAAAACTCGCCGAATGAATGTAAATACATTAATATGGGAAATACTATCTTGACTTAGCTTGACGCCACAGTTAGGCAACGTCCTTCAAAACGGCTTTCCAACTGAACGCTAGGTTAAGCAGTCCAACGGTTGGAAATGAAACGGATGTCTTCTTGAGTACTGATCGAGTCTCCGGTTGTTTTCTGTAGAATTTGTCGGAAATAAGAATCAAGTCAGACGGAGACAGGAAAACCATTTGGTCGTCAGGAAATAAGACGCAGGTAGTTCATGTCAATACACTTTCCAGTCTTTGGTTCCGTTTCCCGTCATCGGAAATTATTATCTCTTGTTAATGATAAGAGGTCGATACTTTCAAAATGTTTCTTTCCCTCTCTCTCTCTCTCTCTCTATATATATATATATTTATACTGTATATACATATGTATATATTTTGTATATACAAATAATATGTATGTATGTATATGTTTACATAGTATATACATATATACACTACTTAGGTCTTAAACAATTAATATGTACTGAACATATATATTTATATACGTATACATGCATCATAAATATGTATATATACCTAAGTAGTATGTATATATATATATATATAACCGGCAATGTGTGAAATTTAGGCGTTCTATAAAATGCCTAGACTGTCTATAAAATGCCTAGACTGTCTATAAAATGCCAGAGTGGTTTTGGCAAAGTATGAAATAAACGAGTTTCGCTGTTGTATTTCATACTTATTTTCAAGTTCTTTGTCTTTTTGAAGTCCCGGAATATGTTATCAATTCTCTTATCCAGTTCTATGTAAGTCTTGAGCCGTTTTCTTGCAGGTTCGCCAAACTCCTAGGATTTAAGCTGGTCAGGCTAGGTTATTTTTGAATAGGGTAGTTAGGCTAGGTTAGGTTAGCTATTGTTCGCGGTAATGTATAATGACTGGTTATTCTATAAATTTCCTACGAAAAGTATGAAATACAATAGCAAGACTAATTTATTTCATATTTTGCTAAAACCACTTAGGAATTATATAGAAAGCCTAGGCATTTTATAGAATGCCAGGTTTACACACATTGCCGTTAATATATATATATCTAAGGTCTTAAACATTTTAAAACAAAAAGTGCAAAACGAAAATTTGTAAATTGTCTTCCTTTTAGTTTTAGTTTTTTAGCATCTTGTTTTACTACCCGTTCAGGTTGTACGCATATGTACTAACTACGCTAATGTGTTAGGGATAAGTATGATTGAATTTAGAGAAAACGTATCCACATTTGCGTGAGTGGTTTAAACTTAAACAGGTATGTACAAAATGAATACTAAACACCTATCTAAATATATCTCTGGATTATTCTGATTAATTGCTTTGTAAATTTAAAATACTTCATTCTAAAATCTCGTTATTTAACGAAGTAATAATAAAACATGAATAATCTATGGAACGCTAAAAGTGAGTATTTTTAAGTCAGAACTCTAAATAGGTTAATTTAAATCATTATTTTCAAACTGTACATTTAAAAAGTTTATAATAGCAACTCAAATACGTAGACATTTTAAGGCTTAATGAAACTTTTGACTTCCCGAAAATGTTGGCAAAGTCATGAATGTTCAGTGAATTATAATCCCTAAGCTGTTTAAAAGTTGCAAAAAACTACAGTAGCCTCATGGCTTCTTTGGTGCTGACTGACAGCTCACAGCTGACCTCTGACAGTCAAAATTTAGGTATATACCTACATGTTGACTGTCAGAGGTCGGCTGTGAGCTGTCAGCACAGTCAACATTTAGGTGTATACCTAAAGTTTGACTGTCAGAAGTGACAGCTGCTAAACACATGTTTTTGCGGATAATTATAGTTCCACGTAGGGATACATAATTTGGTCTGGTAACTTTTCATAGCTGTTAGCTGTGAGCTGTGAGCTGTCAGTCAGCACCAAAGAAGCCGTGGGGCTACTGTACTTTGTGTTTTAAAATTAGACTGGGGCTATTAAATTATGGATCCCGAAATACCTAAAACATCGATTTTATTTTCTGACGCCGTGTGAATCAAATAATACTACATTTCGTACAGTTGTGTCATGCGGAGTGCAATGTTGGCTACAAGGCGCTACATGATGTAGTATTTCCTAATGTTTGTTTCCAATGGTAAGTTTTTTTATTGTGTCCACAGGCTTACAGTATAATATAAGTTTATTGTTTTTTTTTTTTATCTATGTGGGCTGATGTTTTGATAAGTCATAAGCTTGTTCTGGAATACTCTCTTAAACACTAGAAATCTAAACTCATAGCAAAAGCAAATATACCTTTCTTTCGTTTTAAATATTCGCTGGGTAGGTTTTTGAAATATAACTTCAAACTAAATCAGATTAGGGTTCAGTTTTGTGTGTGGTAAAGGAGGATGGGGGTACAGGGGAGGGTGTCACACATTTTGGGAGGGAAATGTGTTATAGATTATTTTTAATTTTCGATGAGTGATAAAGTTAAAGAGACGGTCGCCTACACCTCTAGTGCCAGTCTATGTTTCATTCGCTATTAAAGAAGAATAAAAAAAAAAATTGAGCTAACATAAAAACAACCATGTAAGTTATTCTATTTACCTGTGCTAATAGTTAAGAATTAAATATTTTTTAAACTAGTGAATACAAAAATTAATGATTAGAATTTCTAATTATTTTCAATAAAGATTTTTAATAAAATAGGTAATTATTTTATATACATGGCATTAAACCATTTTATAAAGGAATTGTTAGAGAACTATAGTAGGGTTCCGGTAGTAATAGTTTTTAAAAAAGCAAACACTTTTTTTTTGTGCCAATGTCATTAACGTTTTACTATATTTTCAATATGATTTCATAGGTATTGATAATATCTGTTAAAAGTGACAGCAGCAAATCACATGTGAAACTCGCATCGGTGATCGCATGGTCTAATCACTAATGCGTCACTCTCATGATATATTGTCGGTGACCTGGCGGTCTAGGGGTAAGGTGTCAGACTTCTGTGCTGGCGGCCGGGGTTCAATCCTCGGTCGCGGCAAAGATTTATCTGATTACCAAACCCTTCCTTCACCTCTGACAATACATCTTGTGAATGTGGGGAATGCCAGGCCTCCACCGTGGTTCGGATTACACGTTAAACTGTAGGTCCTTCATTTCATCTCACAATAAGCCTACCATTACAGATTAGCGTAAGTGCGTATAACCCGAACGGGTAGTAAGACGCGGTGCTAATAATAATAATATATTGGATTGCTGACGACGGGGAGACCAGTGTGGGGTGAGCTTAGTTTTTTTAATGGTTTCACGCAAACGCGGCTACATTTTAGATAAAATTCTGCTTTACTCATCTTTATTCCATTAGTTTTTATTAATATATACGAATAATCATAAAGGTGACTAGGGTCGTGATATTGAGAAGTGTGAGAATAGTATAATACTTTGTGATGTGTGTATTTGTGTGTTTTTATTTGCGTGTATGGCGCTAGATTCACCTTAGGCTTAACTCAAAAATAACTCTTATCACCACTTTAACAATATTTTTACTCTATTTTTATATTTCGCTAAAATATATGTGTTTTACTTATGCTTTAATTTTTTTGTATATCATTTGTTTAAATTGCAATATTAACTCATTTAATTGTCAAATTATGTCAGTGGAAGCCTTAACTGTGTCAGTAAGGCCGTATTATTATTATTATTTACTAAGATGCGGGGGTAAATAAACAAATACAAATTAAATTTAGTATACTATATTTTGTAATTGTCATAAACTGTCCTTCCTCCTCAAATATATATTAAATTAGGATGGTACTATCGAATCCTTAGAAGATTCGAGAAAATATCGGATTCAAGACTATTTTTTATTGGACTTTATTTAAAATCTTTAATACTGCAAATTTGTGGTTTATAAACAACATAACTATACGACAAACTCAATAACCAGACCCCAGACCGGTAATTTAACACTTAACTGAATGTATAAATGTTATAATAAATTGATTCTAAGAACAAAAATGTTTTTTTCTATTTTCTACTATTCAATTATATTTCTCTTTCCTCCGAGGTTCATAATTTTTTCAAGATTCGGATTCGAGCTCAATATTCTGGATTCAAAGGTTAAATGACGATTTGGATTCATAAAATCTCGACTCTACATTTAATCACTCCATTCAAAAAGTGTTGTATTATTTATTTCTTATCGCCGAGAGCAGATATTTTCTTCAAAGGCTGTTCTGATCTACCAACAGAATTAAAACGCTCATACTCTGTAGCTTCAATCCCACAAGGGCTATTAGATTACTCTTTAAAATCTAATTTCTAGTAGATTATCCTTTACTTGGCTCCTCCTTTGTTGAGAGCCACCGCTTAATTAGTTCCCCATACAGACGTTACAAGGATGGTTATCGAATAATAAGTACCCTTTGTGTAACCTTTGTAGCGGCTGACGAGGGACTTGTTAGCTCCGTCGGAACTATCGGGTCACGTTTTCAATTCTTCGGGCGAGCATACAAATAGGAGAATTAAAAATATATATAATTTCAGACTTGTTTTCGATGTTTTACTACGTTAGCGTACTGTTTTTTTAATTGAATGGTGTTTGATTTTTTGCCTTTTGCCCCTAAATTCAAAACATTCAGAGAAATATAAAAAAGCAGATGTTTGTACATGTACCACATAAATATTCCTTTTAAAAATGAACCGTGCCTCCCAGATTAAATTGGTGATCGAACCTATTATTAAAGTACAGAATAGCTCATGTTAAAGAAATAGTGTATTGTGTCACTCTTCATTCTATTTTTTTTTTTCCAAAACATGTATTTCAAACTTAATGCATGAATTGTATATGTCCAAATCCTACGTTATGGTGTTCATTTTTAAAAACTATATTTAATTTGAGGACTTGGTTACCTGTGACGTAACGGCAAGTCAAGATAATAGAATTTCCCATATTAATGAATTTTCGTTTTATTCGCCGAGCTTTAAAGATAAAGCATAAAAAAATTCTTAAATAATTATAAAAAATATAATTACATTGTTAGAAAATATTTCTTTTGTCTTGAAATAGTTTTTATTGTAAGCATGTTTATTTTTAAACTGTCTGTAACTAAGGATATTTGGTTTATTCGCGAAAATGGCCTGTAAGAATCATCCTGCCAGGATGTAGATTAAAAAAATCCGTGAAAGAATTTGTCTATCTAAAATATAGAACGAGAAAAATATCATTTTTAAATGCGAGTCAATGCTGTCCAGGCACAAATAGTAGAGTGAGTGTGTATACTCGTCAGTGGAAGAGTGAAAGTGTTATAAGCAGGTAAACTAGAAGTTTCGTAGGGTGAACTACTAATTTTTTTTTCCCTTTTTTCCCGTTTTCTATTTTCGTGAGTGCTTAGGTACCTTAATTTTATCTCTGTGTTATTGGGGTAAAGTGCGCACCTCACGAACCGACGTTCGTGGGTTCAATCCCAGCCGGGTTTGACAGATTTTTCCTGAGCGATAAAAATCCGCAGCACAACTTCCTTCGGAGGGAAAGTAAATCCGTCGGTCCTATGTCGATTGTGGCATGTAAATTACCATGCACGGTATGTGAAAATACGTTTTCCGGCAAATTGGTAGGCCTTTTGCTCTCGCTCATAGAAATTATCGTATGCTGATATAATGAGTCAGTTCAGAAAGTGCATATTAAATAACCAAAAGAAATATGGAAAAAGGTAAGTGAAACTTTAATGCATTCTGATTCGTTAAATAGCTTCGATTTCACCAAATAGACGTCATTAATTGAAAGAAGTATTTAGTGACGGTTGTTTTCGTAGCCAATTTAAATCGCATCTTTGTTTAGATTATCTTTATTATCTTTATAGTTATTGTAATTTAATATTATCCATCTCTTACAATTCACTCTTATGAAAACAATTATATCTCTAAAGAAACTTTCCTTAAACTAGTACAAAACTAAATGTAATGTTAGTTTAAATTAGTGGGTCATGGTTAAAAATTTAATCCTATAGCAGGCATTGAAAATACATATAAGATACCTCGTAATCGTCTACTTGTTTTGCGTGATTGAAGAATAATTAATTAACTAATTTAATTTGAATCAGTGATAAAATATTAAAATGTTACCGCACTGTTACACAAAATAAAGGTTTAAAAAAGAATTCAATGCCACTAAAAAAACCCACCACGTCTTGCTATATATCCAGATACCTACCATAAGGCTAGATACGTTTGGTGGTAGTAAGGACTATATTTGATAGACACATAAGTGAGTCAAAATACTTTAATATATTCATATGTCAAGTAATGTGATTTTTCGCTGAAACGTTAGATAGATAGTAACAATGCTTGTAAAATAATATCAGTAAAAAACTATTATTGTTGATTGCAAAAAAAAAGTTTGTATTTTCTAAAAGGAAATTTAGTTCGCTTGCTGTTTGTACTACAGTCAAATTTTAATAAAAATAGCATTTTAGGAAAGCCAGACTTCTTTTTTTCTGCTATATTAATATTTTTATTTTATGGATAATGACAATTTCTATCAGCTTCAGTTAATATGACTTTACGTATGAATACGTGAAAGTTGACAAATAGATTTTCTATGAGTCATATAAGACTCGTTCTATGAAACTTAAACCGTACTATTATATAATTTGATAAATTAAAAGATATATCCGTAATTTTATTAGAGATCAACAAATAAACATTTCAAATGTGTCGAAATTATATTTATTAAGTGATTTGTCAATGTTTTACAGTACAACGATAGCTCTCTAAAATAGAGTATTTAATTATGATTACTGACATGGCCCTTTGAAGTGTATAAATTCGATTGGCGCCAAGAACATTCACGAACTTCCGACCCACATTCCCCCCCACCACATGCGGAAATACACGTTCGCGGCGCGTTCGACGTGTAGTTTGCCATCTCCGCTCGTAGGATTTCAATCAAGGAGATTGGAGGCTGGGAATTGGGAACCATTTCTTGGAAGGAGGATAAAGATGAGACACAGACAGTTTGTACAAACTAGTCACGATCTTTTGAAAGACAGGAGTTTCACAAATCCGGATCAAATGTAAAGTTTTATACTAAGAGAATATTATACTCATCTAAACTGTTGACTTTTCTGTTAATAAGTTTTACAACCGCATTACAGGAAAGAAAATAGTAGAAATATTTTATTCCTACCATTATATTGACTCATTTTACAAAATTTGTAATTTAAAAATACTCTAACCTCAATTTGTTAACGTTTTTGTATATTGATTTTTTATGTAGTGCCGTTTTATTATTTGTAATTAATTACCTTCCATACTCAAAAATATAATTTATATGATTAGAAATTAATGGTACGGTCCACCGCAGAGACTTAGCTTCCTTTAACCTTTGTTTTTAATGTTAAACAGTGCAAATATATGAATTTTAATTAAAATGTTTAAGCTTATTTCAAGATTTTTTTACCTTGAAGTAGACTACTCTTAATTTTAGGGTTGGATATCAAATTCCAAAAAACTCATTGGGGGAACCTTATGAAAACCATTGATACCAAGTTTCAGGACGACGAGTAAAATAGTTTCTGGTCCAGGCCAATATAAAGACACACCCACACAGATACATACAGACATACGACATCGTAAATGTCACTTCTTTTTTTTTCAGTGTATCACGAAACATCGATATACATTAATATCTCGAATGAATGAAGATATCGCAAATATATATAAAATAAAATAAGATTAGAGATGGGTCGTATCCTACATTTCTTGAATCCTAATATTAAAATTCCTTTAGGATCTCAAATCTGAGCTCGAATCCTAGAATCTCTAAACTTTACGGTTTAAGTTAAAGTGAAGATATTTAAAATTGGATTTAAAAAAAAGTTGTGGCCACTGAAAAAAATGCTACTTTATTTGTCATGTCTATTACAGTATAAGCAACAAAGACATCACACTGGATTCAATACATTTTGTAATATTTTTTGGTTGTGATTTTGTTATCCTTTCAACTAAACATTCAATATAATTGCTTAAAATTTGTATATCAAGCCATTGTCTTCATAGTTTTATTTTAAATAAAAATGTCGAGTTTTTTTGTTGCGAATATCGACTATCTCGAATACCCTACTTGTAGGTGACTTTCTATATAGAGTAAGCTCTCAACGAGGTCTGAGGCTTTCTCTGAAATATCTTTCCCATTACAAGAGTTTTAAACTATTCATGTTAGGATGGGGGGGAGGGGGGGGGCAATAAAATAAGTTCGATTTCAATTTCCTACCAGTGAAGAATAATTCCTCGAGAAACATTGTATACTTTACGCACTATATCTGAAAGGGAGATGAAGGAATAAATAACAAGCAGACAGCCATTATATGAAGCTACATTCTGATTTTCATAGGAAGGCCGTTATTTGAAAGATGGAAACTCATGTTGCGACAGTAGTGCAAATAAAAATAGTACAATTTGTATTTATATTCTTATTCCGTTTAATTATTAATGTAAACATATACAGTAATCCAGAAGGAAGTATTATTGGAATCTTTTAATAACTTTTTCGATGAAGCTGTTTAATTAACAAATTAAATAAGACATTTTTTTTTATAGAATGTCAAATTTTATTGACGTTCAATCAATGTTGATGGTCGAAAGTGGACTTCCGATCAAAATCAGGGCTTAGAAACTAAAGTGGAATTTTGGTAGGAAGAAAATATATTTTTTTAGGTAAATATTGCTAACATTTTACTATTTAATTTATATTATTTTACCCGCATCGGTGTGCACGCGGACTGGCTAGGTTCATCTTGTTCGGTTTTAATGCTACGGGGAATTCGGGGTTCATGTCCCTTCTAGGTGTACTGAGAGTGTTTTTTTATCAAAATAGTTAATAAAAATCTCTCCCGGGGGCAGATTCAGAGGGGGCGCGCACACACTCAATAATTTTTTTAATTAGTATTAACAATAATAATTAAAAATTAGACCATTTAACTCTATGTTATTATTATTATTATTATTATTAGCACCGCGTCTTACTACCCGTTTGGGTTATACACACTTAAACTAATGTGTAATGGTAGAGTGATTGTGAGATGAAACGAAGGACCTACAGTTTAACGTGGAATCCGAACCACGGTGGAGGCCTGGCATTCCTCACATTCACAAGATCACATTCACAAGATGTCTTGTCAGAGGTGAAGGAAGGGTTTGGTAATCAGATAAATCTGTGCCGGGACCGAGGATTGAACCCAGCATAGAAGTCTGACACCTTACCCCTAGACCGCCAGGTCACAACTCTATGTTAAAGTCACTACTCGTTGTACGGGTACGTGTTATCTCACTAACCAGTTTCATCATGTGTCACTCACTGTCAATAATTGATTTACATTTTTAACACATTAATTAATTGGCAAAGACTGACAAAAAGTATAAATAAACATTGTACTTACATGCGTTTATTTTCAAATTTAAAAATTAATTTTTAAATTACTCTCGAATTATTAAGAATTTTTCTGCCAGAATTTCCCGAGGGGGAAACTGTCCCGACCTGGTCCCATGAGAGTGCCCCCCTTTCCCAAAAATCCTGGATCCACCCCTGCTATCTCCACGCAAATGTGAGAACATTTCTTATAAATTCTACCTTTTTACATTCACGTAATTAAAATAAGCATAACCCAAGTGTATGAACAACAACAAACATTATTATTTTACAAAGAGCTAGTCTTGTCCCCAATTTCTGACTCGGCGTGTTGTTTTATATATATTTCTTAGATTTTTCAAAATAGGAGAAAGGTGATTTGTATTCGTGGTTCTGTAAGCTTAAAGGGATTATTTCCCCCCCCCCCTCAAAGTTTCATACCTTAGCTCAGTCGGTAACGTGTCTGCCCACTGAGCTCAGGATCCTGGCTTCGATTCCTGGCATGGTCGAAAAATGTATCATTGGTGAAATGTGGGTTTCCCCTTTCACAGTGATTAATTAACAGCTGGGGACTGGATGCTGTGTCTACTGATGATTTAATTTAGTTTATCAGTCTTGTCCTGATATAATCAGTCAGTTCAGAGGGAGCATGTTAAATACCTCATATGAATGAAAAAACCAATAGTATTTTTTTTTTATTTAGAATGTTTCTAATAAAGGTGGCACACTCCATAAGTCAAAACTCTTATGTATATCTCTTGCCACGTGATTGCTGTGTGGTTAATTACCTCTGGAGTCACCCCTCACCCCTGCACAAAATTGAAGTTTTAATAACTTTGGGAGTAATTACAGCACTTAAGTAATCAGTGTGCCAAGTTTCAGCTTTGCACCTTACAGGGAAGTTTGAGTAAAACTTTGGACAGTCAAACAGCACATGGCTTTTGTTATGTAGATATATCCTATCCACGGTAGGAGGGTATGTAAGTGACAGCTATAAGAAGGTTCTTTATTGCAAACATTGACTGAAAGTGACATATCAATCTATTCGGAAATAGTTATTATGTGCTTGGTAGTACTATATTATCAATTGGTGGGCCACATGGGCTAAGGCGTCACACTCCCAGTAGACTAAACTGCCGATAATGGGGAGATCGTGGTTTAATCATGGTTGGAAGTACTCAGGATGGTTTTCCCTAAACGGTTTCCCAATCTCTCTTTCTTTCAACGCAAATGCGGGTATATTTCCTCTCAATTCAACCTTACTAATCCTTAACACATTAGCGTAACTAGTACGTAGTCGTAAAACCCGAACGGTTAGTAAGACGCAGTGCTTAAAAATGATCAATGATTATACTAATACTTCCATTCAATGTTTCCAATAAAGAACCTTCCAAGAGTTGTCACCTATACTCTTACCTAGATAGATTCTAGGTATTGATACTATCTATCAAGAGTGACAACCACTGTTCACATGACTTGACGCATGACGCAATTTTTATAGATGTAAGATAAACTTCCTACCTCGTTCGTAATTTGGTTAACTTTACCTGCAGCCGATATTGTTCGTGACGGATATTCATTCAGAGACAGAATGTTGGAAAGTCGCAGCTCAGAACATCAGATTTCACCCGGATTCAGTTGCCTACTCCTTAACCCTTAGACTTTAAAAAAAAAACTCCAAAAGAACTCGCTTCTCATATTCAGGATGTACACCAGAATTTTTTTCCATTTAAAATGTTTACTTTATTCATTTAAAGTAGTATTTTAGTTATTTTTCGCCATGTAAAGTTTAATGTAAAAAGTTAGCCATTCCTTCATAATGGGGTATAGTTTTGTGGGAGACCTTAGAGTTCTGAAAGCTTTGATTATGCGTGTTTTTTTTTTAATTTAGCATCGCGTCTTACTACCCGTTTGGGTTATACGCTTTAAGTACTAATTACGCTAATGGATTAGGAATTGGGAAGGTTGAATTAGAGGAAGTGAACCCGCATTTGCGTGGAGGGAGAGTTGAAAACAATTTAGGAAAAACCTCCCCCAGTTCACCCGACCGAAATTCGAACCTCGATCTCCCCATCCTCAGCAGTCGAGCTCAACACGACTAGCGCGTTAGCTAACTACGCCACCGAGGCGGGTTATGCGTTAATTATGTGGTTAACTGGTTTAACATTTGGTCACTCGACATTTGAAGAACACAAAGATGTTACTTATTATTTATACCCCAATTTAATATGATGATCACGTTCGAAATTTTACGTTTCCTGACCCTTTAAAAAGAGTTGCGTGTAAAACAAAAAGAAATACACAGCTTTTTAATTCAATTAATTATTTCTGGCGCACGTAAAAATGTGCACGTTTTTTAAAAATTGTATTATAAATGGATGAAGGGAATACTTTATTTGAAAAGATTAACAAAGCGTGGTAAAGCTTTATGTTTTGTTTCAAAATCTTTTAAATAATGGATATCCACAGAATCGGTCCTGATACTAGAATAAATTTAAATTGAGTGAAAAATGACAACCTGGACACGGGACTTGGGCTCGATTTTCGTGTCAACGCTGTCATTTTTCACTTGATTGAAATTTATATAAACCTTGTTTCTGATGTTATAAATAACTTTACATTACGTTTATATACTGATTATTAAACACGTATTTCTATTTAGAAAAATAAATAAATATTCATTAAATATTAGCACTAGTAGCAGATTATTTAATACAGTGAAAGATATTTCAAATATATTTTCATCTTTATAATCTATAAAATATATAATAAATTTCATCCAGCGTAACTACGAAGCAAATATTTATTTCACACCTTTAAGAAAGTTTAACATTGAGTAAGGCGCGTTATAAAAATAACTTTTAATGGTGTATATTTCCCTCTTTAAAGCACTAAACAGTTTTTATAATATTTATTATGCATTAGATGAAATATAACTTAAAATATATTCAAAAATTAAAAAATACGCTTGGCATATATATGTATTTGTTTTATATACATGATAAACTGAAGTTGCGTAATTTTAAAATTTAGAAATTTAAATGTTTTCAACTATAATATTTTAAATTATATTTTGAAGCAAGTTAATTATCACTTTACGCATTTCAATGGATGCTAAGTTATCGGTTTTTATATTTTAATAATTCAAAGTACATTTCCAAGTTTCGTAAAAAAATAAATTATCTACCATTAACTAGACCACGTGTGTCTCAAATTTGGTCAAGATCTGTTCATTAGAACAAAATGTAAAAAATGTGTTACGAACATATGGCCGTCAAATATTTGTTTTCCTTTTTCCAATGACGCAGCCACCCGGTTCAAATCTATCCATCGAAGCAAGGGGTGAAATGTGACGTAGCGAGAAGTGTATCCGGGTGTGGTCAAGTAGAGAGAGTCCTGAGTTCATTTTCCTGACGTGAAAGCAGTGACACAGCTCTCCAAGAGGATAGCACTAGTGTACGTGCCACCGATAAATCTTTCTACTAAACCTCCTTCTTGACACTCTTTGTTCGTCACGTGACAGCACAAATATCATGTTCATTCTGGGAGACGACTATAGATACGAGATTTACTCTATCGCTCTATTTATGCACCCTTCTAGACAATCGTAGTTTTGATATACTCTGTCCACTACCTGTTGCGCCTTTATAATCACTCTTCGTTGAGATACACTCTATCCACCACTTAATGCGCCTTGATACAGAATGTTCCCGGGTTAAACGTCTAAACTTCGGGAAGTGGTAGTGGATCAAAAAACCAACTCAAAATGTATTTTGGATATTTGATCATTTTAGCTTCTTTGTCGCGCAAACATCAAAAGACTAAATAAAAACACGTTTTTCTGCAGAGGTCCTCGTAATTGGCTTATTATTAATTTTCCTGGAAGACGGATTAGTCGTACTGGACCTGTGGCTTGGCCTCCACGTTCACCTGATTTAACACAATGTGTTGTATGGAAGAGCTATTGAGCAAAAAGTGTATGAAGTTCCTGTTAATGACCTTCAATCATTAAGACAAAGGATAACGCAAGCGTTCGAAGAAACAACAATCGTGTTCTGTCGGTCAGCCACTCGTTCTGTCATTGATAGGTGCAATGCTTGTCTCCAGGCTGGAGGCCGTCAATTTGAACAAAATAGATAAATAAAATATTTTATTTATTACCTATTTTGTTTCTATTTAGTTTTATGCTGTTTGCGTGAAACGAAAATGAGAACTATCAAATCTCCAGAATAAATTTTGAGTTAGTTTCTTGATCCACCACCACTTCCCATAGTTTAGCTGTTTAACCCGGGAACACCCTGTAGATAATAGTTATTTATATAGTATACTGTACCTACCACCTTCTGCGCGTTATATACATTAGTCACTGAGATATAGTCTATCCACCACCTGCTGTGCTTTATAGACAATCGTGGTTGAGATAGACTCCATCACTTGTTGCATCTTTCTAGACAGTTAAAGTGTTGCTCTAGAGGACATAGCTATACTATATCCACCACTTTGTGGGCCTTGTAGATTGTTGTTTATTTCTAAACATACCAGATACGAGAGTGGAATTGCATTAATTTGCAGTCTAATGGAACTAAACTGCCCCAAGGAGTTGTGGAGTTATTTTACTTTAGTGGAATTATAATTCCCAAGTTGACTTGTTGAGTTATTTTAACTCAGTCAAACTATACTACCCCTGTGGAGTTATTTTACTCTAGTGGAACTATACTACCCAAGTTGACTTGTTGAGTTATTTTTAACTTAGTAGAACTATACTACCCAAGTTGACTTGTTGAGTTATTTTAACTTAGTCGAACTATACTACCCCTATGGAGTTATTTTACTTTAGTGGAAATATAATACTACAGTGTAGTTGGGGAGTTGTATTACTTTAGTGGAATTGAAATATCCCGGCAGGGTTGTGGATTTGTAGTACCTTAGTGGAACTAATTTCCACAGTAATAAATAACTTAGTCTCTTTACATTCGTATAACTTGTGTAAATCTAGTTAGTAAAACGTTAACCCTATACCTGCAAAGCTAAACTAAGTATTGGCCCCTTTTCTATAATTTCAACATGGAGCTCCGTTCTGGACCGTCCTTTGGTAATCTGTCCAACCGAACCGCCAATTCAGGTTAGTTACACTCCTTTGTACGTTAGTTAGCTGCGGCGAATAATTTATTCTCTCTTTAAGTAGGGACACTCATTCATTCAGTAGTCTCCTTTCCTACCCTATCTCTTTCTCTACTACGCTGCCTTCCAGCCCTGTAGCTAGCTTTCACTCTTCTTTCCTCTTTCATTCCTAACTGAAGCAATCTTTCATTCTTTTCTCCTCTTTCATTCCCACCTGTAGTAAACTTTCACGCTTTTCTCCTCTTTCATTCCCACCTGAAGCAATCTTTCACTCTTCTCTCCTCTTTCATTCCCACCTGAAGCAATCTTTCACTCTTCTCTCCTCTTTCATTCCTACCTGAAGCAATCTTTCACTCTTCTCTCCTCTTTCATTCCCACCT